>JBCJKH010034696.1:0-20040 GCA_039877255.1 Loriculus beryllinus
AGTGAACGAGCTGCGTGGCTGGGTTTAAACCACGACACTGGCATATACTTTCTTCATGAGATATTTGGCAAAATGAGCTATGTTATCTTTTGTTTGCATTAATACAGGTGGATGGACATGAGCATAATGTAGTGTATTAAGCCAAGTGTAGCATTTGCGTAAGAGCAGTGATGGGGAAATTAAAGGGGGTGAGACCAGTAAAGAAGTGCTGAGTACATTGGTGCTTCTTGATGTGATGTGCACCATGTATTACTGCGTTTGTTTCCTCAGCACTGTGTGGAACATGCCCAGTTTTCAGACTGGAAAAACATCTCTGGTTTTATGTGTTTGATTCAACTGAAATGCCTTGCTACTTTTCAGCACTTGCTCTTTCATTCCTGCAATTTCTATCCTTCATGCCACTGATGAAGCAGTCAGCAAAAATTCCTTTTGGAGGCCCTCAGTTTCTGGTGCTTTTGGAGACTTCTAAAGTTGAAGTTAGAATTGTTTTAAATTTTTTTTTTTTTGTGGAGATTTAATTTTGTTTAAAAAAATTAAACCATATAGGGTGTTCTGCATTAGAGAAGTGTTTCTGTTGTGTTTGGTCATTTGTCATTTGTGATGGAGCACAAAGCTACTGCGAGGAGTTACTCTGTTTCTTTCTGCAGCTGTAAATCAGAATTGATTAGGAAAGAGTATGAAAGTGCAGTACCCTGAAACTTGGTAATTTCCACTCTTTTCTGCCTTGAAGTGCTTTCCTGCTTTTGGGAATTGTAAATAATCAAAGCTGTCACTATCTATAAATGCAGCCCTTTGAAAATCAGTGCTGTGCACCTTAATTAAACATCCCAATGAGAGACAAGAAGTATGATTTAATTAGAGATTTACATTAATCAAAGCTCTCTGAAAGTGAAAGGCTAATATCTTGGTATATTGACTCATCTTTAGCGCCTACTTAGAGCACAAAGCTTTTATTCTAGAACAAATCTAATTTGCCCCATCATGCAGAAACAAGAGAAATGTGTTCAGTCTTCTGCTATCTCACATCAGGCCTGGTAGGCTTTGAGACATTTAGCTTTTGTTATGTTTGGAGCTTAAGAATTTTTCCATCTGATACTAGAAAAATGTAATATTCCAAATCTTGTTATGATCAACCTAAGTGGTGTAGTGGTGAGAGTGGCTTGCATTTTACAAGAAAAATCTAAGCCTCCGCTTGATTTCCTAAACCAAGCATATTATGCAATAAATAAATAAATATGTTTTTCATTATATATTTTTAGCACTGTTGTTTTACAGTCTTAAAAAGTCCATAATCTCTACACATTTTAAAAGCCTTATCAGACAAGAAAATATTTCACATTGAAGTGTAAACCTGAGTGTGGGAAAAATCAAACCAGACCAAGATCTTTAATTTACAAGGGTAGTTATGAAAAGTTATGGATGCTTGTTACAGAAGTAATAGACAAAAAATACTTTTCCTGGCCTACAACACATACCACATGCAAAGTTTTTTATTAAATGCAAGGATATTTTTCTAGTAAAATATCACATTGTGGATACCACAGATGAATATCACTTACGTGATACTTGTCACAGGAAGCATTTTCACGCAGTGTTTTGCTAAGCTGAGTACAGGACCACAGATTACTTGTGGAAAATGTTGTGCTGTATTTGGGCCATCTGTGTTTTTTCTCTAAAATTTATTTTGCAGATGAAATCTAGGGGAAAAACTGCATAGTACGTGTTTTGTCCATGCAGATATGTATGGGACCCTTTTGTTTGTGGAAGTAGTTGTAAAAATAATGTCTGAATAGATAATGATATTAGAAATCTGACACTTGGTTAAAGTTTATAAATATGTAGTATGTATATAGATACACAGATTATAGGTAAATACCTATCAGTTTAGCTATAAGTATACCCACATATGCTGTGTATATATTAATCTGTTTTTATATACTACACAATACCTTCATGAAATAATCTTTCTTGAAAAGTAGTTAGAAGACTGTAATATAGTCTATCTGCACATAGGAGCAGAGGGTGCAATGAATATGATTATACTCCAGGTACAAAAGAGCAAAGGTGGAAGTTTCCTTTTTTTTTTTGTGATCTTATATGTGACAGGTTAATTTTTTTTAGTTGGACGTGACATTTTAGAAAGCTGCATCTGTATGCTTAGAAGTGTTAATAATACAAATTTGGAGATAAATGTATCATTGATACTTGTGATGTAAAAATTTATAAGGATTTGTAGATGATAGCACTTTGACTAGTTCTATTTTTGTTATCTAGAGTTTTTATGAAAATCATAAAAGTATATATACAATCGATAACTTTTCCATATTCTGTATTGTGATTTAGCATGAAGTTTTGGCTTCACATAATACAGGTGTTCTTTGTTCTCACTGTGTATTGTTACTGTTTTATTTTTTCAAGAGCTACTAAACCCCACAGGTAATCTATCTCCAGTATTGCATCTCTTGATTTTTTTAACCACTGCATTGAAACAGTAACTTTTTAATTCTATTTTAAATGATTTCTTATATTGTTTTTTCTATTTAAGCTCTATTGTTCATCCTTATGCTTGTAGAGTATGGGGTAGGATTAAAAAAGACTGATGGCAAAAGGCTGTTCACTTACTTACATGTAAGTGCACCTTTGTGCTTCCACGAAGGCAGCAGCATTAGGATGAAGTTTTAACTGCCAGATCATATTTCTAAAAACTGAAAGTCACAATGTAGGTAACACTGTTTAGTCTGTTTTAAAAGATTAATATTTAGTTAATCATAGTGTGACTATATTGAGACTCATATCAGTATGATGCACTAATTCCATCATGTCCTGTGGTATCTTTCATAATACGTAGCGTATTGTCTACTTGAACCTTGTATATTACACCATAGAAACTGATTTTGAGGCTCACATAGATATAAAATGTCTGTTGCAGCAATCTGTGCTTCAGTGTTTGTTCAACGTGAAGTGGGGGTGTGTGGTTCTTCGCACCTCAGCTTTTTGAATCAGGAAATTTGGGAATGATGATCTGCCAGCCTATTAGCTATATAAAAGCTAGATGTGTTTTTTCTTATCAGGTATAAATCAAATACTTAACCTCTGTGTGATGAATTACAAACTTATGTTTCTCCCCACCAGTAAATCTTGAGAAAGAGCAGCTCTTGGACCAGTTGACAGTACCTATTCAAGATTTCAGACAAAAATGTTGCTCAGACTGGTGTGTTTTAGAGCTTTGTATTTCCAGAACACTTCGACAATGTGTATCAATGCTGTATGTTGAAAAAACACATTTTAAGAATGTTATTTATTCACTTTAATGATATGTAGGACTCATTCAGAAGTGATAGTTGCAGTGTCCAACTTTGTAGGCACATGTGTGATATAGCTTAACATGCACTGTGAGATGTGGGGTGAATATTTGGTCCACAGGCTGTTTGAGGGGAAAGGAAAGACAGTAGTGAGGCCAGCCTGGACAGAATAATTTGAAGGTGTCTGTCTGTGTATGGTGGTTCCAGGAGTAGATGGGCTATGGTCTGTGCCATGGGGGGGTGCTAAACCGTGATCCCTGGGAAGTTGTCATGAGTGGATAATACAGTATTGTCTTACGTAATACCAAATCATAGTCCTGAAGGTATTGGTATTATGTAGAATTCACATCAAGCCTTTTTTTATGAAGTGCCTTCTAAGTGATTGAATTATCTGCTGCAACTGCTCTTCAGGACTGCAGATGAAAAGCAAAAGTCAAGGAAGGCCCTCTTCATTTGGTGTGAATGTAGATGCATTTAACTGACTTTATAGTATTATGGGTAGTATGCTTGAAGTTAGTTTTTGAAGAAGCTAAAACTCTCCACTATCCCAACCAGGTAAAAAGATAAACATTAGAGAAATCTGAATGAGTTCATGGCTTACTGGTGTGTTACCTGTGATTACTCATGTCAACCTTAAATTTATAAAACCGGTTTCTTAATGTAAATTAATAGATAAAAACCTGATAAATTATAAATGTAAGTGAATATTTTTGTGAGTCTAGCTTTAAATATATTCCTTAGCCTGTGTTATTCAGTAGTTTTGTTACAGATGATGTTCCATGTTTTGATTTGAAACAGGATACATGATTTTCTTCTTCCACACTAAGTTCTTGCTGAGTGTTTCTGCTTGGCAATGCATGAGATTAGAGGATGTTTCCAGGCTTTTTACTTTCCCACATACATATTTTTTTCCCTAAGTTCTTTTGAATCTTATATCTCCACCCTGCTGTCCAATTTTTAATCTCTTACTTCTGTATGTGGCTGGAGTGCACAGCTGAGCACAGTCACAGTCTTGTCTCCCCAGCTCCTTATGTTTTGTTCCCTTGGGGACTCAGCTTCATTTCTTGCTGACACTTTCCCCTTATTTTAAACCTGTACTCATTCTCTGATTGCAGATTAGACCAGGGGTGAAAAAAAATTAATGTTTTCCATTCCAAGTTATTGGTACATATTTGGAAGAAAGGGATTTGCTCTTAAATTTTATGTAAAGCAAAAAGAAGAAAGAAAAAAAAGAAGATTCCTTCTGATCAGCTTGTACCAAGAAGGCTACATTCATTTGGGGAATTTTATGTGTCAAAATCTTTGTAAGAAAGGAAGGGGCATGCACATGGTGATCACTAGAAAGAATAATTGTTGTTGGATGCTGATAAAAAGTCCCTACTGCCTGTGAGGAGGCACACTGTATTTTAAACTAACCAGTGTGACTAAAAAAATTATGTTACGTTATAATTTCAGAGGTATTTTGTAAAACTTTGCAATAGTTGTAATGTAGTGTTGACAGCTACACTTCTCTTAATGTACAGCATTCTGGGAGTTGCATGTGATAGATTGCTGTTTTAGAAGGTAAATTATTGCTTGTTTAGGTTTAAGGTAATGTTTCAAAAGCTTCCTTATTTAAAAAGCAGTACATTATAAAAGGCAATAAATTCCTGGAAATAGTGTACACATCACAGACTGACAGCTGCAGAAGAAATGACTGATTATAAGTAGAAACTCCTTAATGTATGTGTTTTGAATAAGTTGTACCTGCATGTACTTTTTTTACGTTGATTAACCAGGAAGCTTTTGCAGCCACTTGTTCAGCTTTGTAATTTAGTCCATTTTTAACGTTATTTAAATAAGATGTAATTGATAAATTACATTTAGTAAAAATGCATTCTTCCCCATAATGATGTTGGAAATTAACTTAAAATTTAATGTTTTATTTTTATTCTGAGTTGTTACAATTCTGGTAGGGCTATTAATGTATAATTGGAAGTTTAAAGACAAACATTTTGATAAAATTGTGGTCTTGCTTTTATGGAAGTTTTGCTTGAGACAACTAAATAGTGAAACCCTTCACTAACTTCTGTGTTCAGAATTTGAAAAGTTAGAAATCTAAATTTGGACGAATGATGTTTCAGCCATGTGTATGGAGGTCTCTAAAATTTATCATTATACTCACCCAATAGATTTTGTTAAAGCTGTTTGAATATTATTCATATATTTGCATACATGCATGTACATATAATGCACAAAAAGTATACTGCATGAGAATAGCTATTGGAAATAAGTTAGGAAATGAAATTTTGTCCTAACATGGTACTAAAAAGCCATTATAAGTATTTTTTTTTTGTGAAGACTAGTTCTTAAAAAGAAGAAATATATTTTTGCTAGTGTCATGGCGATGTTCCAGTCTCCTGCTGTGGATTTTACTGTTTGCTGAGATCTTACTTTTTCTTTAATGAAATTCCCAATGCTTTTGAATTTGTAGAATGCAGTGAACACTGTAGAGGGTTTGAATATTGCTATTGAGAAATCTCTTCTTGCTTGAACCTCCCTGTACTGGAAAAAAATATCTTGAAAAATACAATTCACAACTTGTGAAGAATTCACTGATTGTTACGAGGAATATGGCCATAAGCTCGAATTTGGCTTGGACCCATCTCAAACCGTAACTGAGGAAGAAAGGACTGATGGGCTAAAATCTGACCCCAGTACTTTTCAGTTGCACTGGGTTTTAAGTTTGGTATCTTAAGAAAACCAGTATGATTTTTTATTTTGTCTGTCATTCAGTCTTTTTTTCCTGTTTTTTTGCACTGCTCCAGTGGGTTTTGAACCTATTGACTAGTTTAAAATAATTTTGATGGTGATCTGTTTGCTTTAAGGATAATAACCTATAAATTTGTCAAAATCAGTGCCAGCCGAGGAGACCCTAGAGGGTCTACTAATCCTTCTGATGTTGACATGTATAATCAATTGCCAGTTCATTGCTTCCTTTCCTCTCTTTCAACCCCCAGTAGCTGCTGAAGGCACACGCTGCCGGAATGATACCCAGCAATGAAAAGAGCTCTCATAGATAGTAAGTTCTTCTGAGGCACAAACTTTTGCCTGGTCTTTCCCTGTCATGTGTCAGAGTTTGTTGTGATGTTAGAAGTTTGAGAGCTGGGTATTACTCAGTTTGCTGGGTCCTGCTGTAGGTATGCTGCTCAACAGTGTTTGGGATTAGGGGAAAACTTGGTCTGGATAGTATCCTACCTTCCTCTGAAGGAAGTGGGTGGCAATGTTATGTTGTAATAAAAACTATAACTACATCCTTGGCAGGTGCTTGGTGAAGGGAATTCTTGCATGTGGAATCCGGCTTTCTAATAACTAGCAGTAGGAAATGTGTTGTGGTAAAGTCCCCCTGAAGAAAGTGTGAAATGGAGCTGCTACCTACTAGGACAGTGGAGGGAAACAAGTACCCTTAATAATCTGCCACCCCAAAGGAAAGTGATGGTGAAGTGTCTGGTACCACATGAAACAGGGCTGGGGACTACTGCTAGCCTTCTATTAGGTGGAATAGATTGCAGGAAGAGTGACCTGGATATGCCAAGTTTTTGCTAATGGTTCCCGGATGTTGTTTAATGAATTGGTGAGGTGATTGAGACATGCTCACCATGGTTGTTTCCATCTTCCTGCAGTGCACAGGACAACATACTTGATAAGTGCTAGAGAGATGGTGCTCGGCTATTTAATATTTCCAGGGACCAGTAACAAGAATGAGAGTATGTCAAGTTTTCAGTACAGGGTCTTCCAGAATAACACAAAAAAATGTAAACTGTCTTAAATACCATTACTGTACACAGAGGAAATGCAGAGGTGTAAGAAAAAAGTGTTTGTGGTGGTGCTGAGCAGTTCAGTGTCTGGGTCTGTCTGTGGGTGTCAAGGACCTGTAACAATCCCTGATTTGTGTGTTAGGCTGGATGACAGCAGAACGGTCAAAACTGTTCTGGAGTTTTTATGTGTGACAGTAAACTGTTTCAACTTGAATTATATATTCCTTTTTGTTCAGATTAGTTTTCAAGATTTATTTTAATAAATAGCAGTCCTTTTAATGCTCTTAATTTTATTACATTTGATGGTTTCTGACCACAAGTTGGAAAAGAGAATAAAAATATTGTAGGTCACTACTTCTGCAGTATTTTCCTGGTAGGGACCATTTTTAGCACACATCCATCCTATATGAAAGATGTTCCACATCAGCAGTTTTGGTGAAGGAGCTCGCCTAGCATTAGGCTTTTTGCTACATCTCTCTTCCTGAATCTTTCCCTTTCAGGCCACCCTGGTTTGAAAATTATTGAGTGACAGAGTTCTGTGCACAGAGTTTTGTGGAACAAACATTTAGGAACTGCTTTTTCTATTTTCACCCCTTCCACCTTTCCTTCTGTAGTAATGCCAAATCTTTATTATAGCTGCCAGTTGCTACCGTAATATTTCTTACTCTGTTGTTTTTTTCTTTGTAGCTTTGAGAGCTCTACTCAAAGACCAGGACTCCCTTGTGCTAGCTAGTAGACAAGCACAGAATAATATTACAGAAGTAAGATTAAACAAGCGCAGAATAATGTTACAGAAGTAAGATATCCCTACAATACCAGGCCAAACCAAAGCTCTGGACAGACGTCCTGTAAAATGAGGAAGAGTGAAATCTTTAAAAATCTTGTCATAGAAGAAATTGCAGAAAAGCCATTTTGAGATGTTTATTTCTATTAAAGAAGCATTTACATCATGGTAGGTGGTCTCATAATTAAAAAAACAAAAAACAAAAAGCAAAAGACAAAAGCACAACAAAATATATTAAACTTTACTAAATGATCAGTTAACAGTTCATAATGTAACTTTCTTTCCGAAAGAGAAGATATTGGTACAACTCACTTCCCTCAGAAAGACTTGCAAAGTATTTATTTGTTGTTCTGTTTTGGGGTGTTGAAAAATTGGTGTGTATTTCTGAGGAACACTTAATGAGGATAGCCTGTTTTATTTACATTTGGATCTATAGCCTTATCACCATAGGCTTTCAGACACTGATAGCTCCCTTCCTTGTGAAAAAAAGGAACATTCCTCTCAAACACCTTGGATAATCAGCTAATGAAAACAGTAGCAACATCACAGGGAGATGCTATTACCCAGAAATCAGTAGGCAGACAGCAGACATTCTGCAGGATCACTGCAACAAACTTGCTACAAGCTTCTTGGATTTCATCTGGGGTGCTGTGGCAGCATTTCAGCCTGTCCCCAGCTTTCACTTGGATTTTTAACTCATACTTCTATTGCAGAGCACATTGTGCTATGCTACTATAGAATTAACAAAATACGGCTTATGATAAGAGGCCAAGAGGTAGATCTAGCGTAGGTCTTTTAGTGTGCCTTGCTGGTCACTGCTAATATTATTTTCTCTGAATCTGACCTCAGCTGAGGTCAGGTGCAACAAGATGCAAATGCAGGCAAAGTCCTTGTTAAATTATTTCTTGATTGCTCCAGTTTGTCCATTATTCTTAACCAGGTTACCCTTGTTGGTTCCCTCACTCATCAAGGTGCGTTATCACTGCATTTCTTCCCCTAATTCCTTTGTATTTCTCTTTCATAGTGGGGTGCATAATTTTAAGAGTTTATTTTTGACATGTTCCTAAGGGAAATATTACTGAAAAAGAAAAAATCTAGTAGGAAAATAAAGGTCTTCCATCATGTTCTTGTCTGCCTTAGAGAAAGAGAGAGCTTAATCTGTGAACACGCATTCTGTGTGATTAGCCAGTTTGAAAAGATTCAAAATTGGGTTTTGTGACAGGGAAAGAAAGAAAATGACCTGTCTTGAATAGATATTCAAAGGTGTAATTTCCATATATAATACAGAATGCCTTAATAATTCTACAAAATAGTAACACAATCTGATTTGGCCAAATCTTTTTTTCTGTGTTTATGCTGTCATTTTTAAGCATACATACAGGTATATAATTTTAACGTTAACGTGCATTAGACTAGTAACACTTTCCAAAATACTTACAGATGTCATGTTCAGGTCACTGATTTTTCTCTATTTCATTGTTGTCATGCTAATTTGCTGTTTGTTAAAAAAAATAATATTCATTTTCTGTCTCCATATTTCAGTTTGTTATTAACTCTTAGTAAAGTTTTCCTTGCAGGATAATTGTGCAGCGAATTACACTGTAGTAAAGTTGATGACTTGTTTGCTAGTAATGCTTGACCTATGCTAGCCAGCGGAAGTGCTGTTGCAAAGTTAGAGTAGTGTAATATGATTTTTTTTTCTCTCCAAGAACTTGTTTTCTTTAACTTGATTTGGTAAAAGCAGGACTATACTTGCATAAATAGCTAAGTGATCCCCAAGATAAAACAGTATTTTCCTATAAAGCATGCATAAAATGTATTTTGGAGGCCCTGCACATTTATGTATTTTAAAATGAAAGAATGTCTTTTTAAGGAGAAAAAGTAGTTGTATTTTAAATTTGGAAAACAGAAAACCAAACAAAGATAATAAGCTCCACCTGTCAGGAAAGATGATAATAACCCTCATCTATTATGTGTTCAGGTGTTGTCAGCTGTAATTTGCTTTCAGTCTGGCAATAACTGGTTTATATTGCAGTAGAAAATTGTTTGAGGAACTTGCATGTGAATTTACTAGCCTAGGTGTTTTTAGACTTGGATAGTTTTAGAAGTAACCATAGTGCTCTATAAAAACATTTCATCAGAGTACCTGCTCTGGTGCATTTGCCAAAAGAGAAAAAGGAGCAGGGCTGTGCAAACTTCTATTTGTCCTAATCCAAGGTATATTTGTATAGCATAGGCAGGACCTCATGTTAAATTTTTTTAGGTTTTCTGAGCTTTACTTACCTTTTCCCACTAGCTTGTATCATTTTTTTGTAAATGACTGACATTTTCTTTAAAAATCATCTCTCTGCATACATCATGAGTGTTTTTAGTTTTCTGATGTTATGACTGTTTTTTGGAATCACTTGTTACTGCTAAAATGAACAGGCATTTATCAAATCTTGTACTATAACTGTAGTTATTAGCACTTTAGAATGTAACTCCCTTCCCACCCTCAGTATAATTTTGACTTTAACTTTCAAATGTTTGTCATCTGGTGTGAGGTGGATTTATGGGAGCGCAGTAGTTTTAGTGCCTTTTGGCTGAGTGTTTCTGATGACATCACTGTGATCTAGACACAGTGTGTGACTCTAGTTGGTTCCAGCGTTAAATAGTTTCATAATTATGCTAGTTTTGGCAGTTTGCTTGGAACTTTTTCCCATCTCTTTAATGAACATGTTTTACTTCTGGGCTTATGAGACAGCCACGTTTGAGAAATTAATAGTGTGCTCTTAAAGTTAACATTGAGCAGGAGCGTGCAGATAAAGAAAGCTTTTGGATATATATCTCCATAGGAATGTAGTTCCTGTAAGGTCATGGTCACTGTTATCATCTTCCAGTAATAAAAGAGTACAACATTTGTTTTATAAAGTATTAGTAGCTGTGTGGAAATTGGTGTGTGTTCACGAGCAAAAAAAAAAAAAAAAGCCGTACAGCTCTAAAACCTTTTTGATAATTGTGTAATATAAGGAGATGAATGGATGTTATCCCAGATTAAAAAACTTATTTCAAATGTTTGGTCAGGTTGAATTCTTCTTAAATGTAGGTATGCTCTGTTACTTGATGTGGATTGATTTCTGAGGTAAACTTTTGTGTTTTATTATGGCACCATCTTGGAACATGGGTATTTTTCTTTTGGTTGCTTTTAGGTCCAACTTCTCTAAATGGTTGCAGCCATTTTCCATTGCAACAGACTTGTAGCTCAAGGAAATATAGAAAGCTTATTGTATAGAACTTATTTATAGGCTAAGATCGGAGACCTTCAAAATTAACACAAAAACAACAGTCCTCAACACGCAGTGTGCTAGTATATTTTCTTAACTCTCTGAAAGTAAAAGTGTAAACCACCTTTATTTCATCTTCAAGCATTAGTTATACTCTGGATGATTAAAATATCACATAGATTTTGCATGAAGTTATGAGAAGATTCATTTAGCGCAGTCATGTCAGTATGAAGATAGAAAACTTACTCTTGAATATAGTTGGTACACTTAGCAATTCAAAAATAGACTGCCTTCCCCATCCTCTTGCCCCCCTTTCTTTTCCTCATAGCCAACATAAATATTAAAAGGCAAGCGTAATGTGATGCTATCAGATGAAATCACTAAATAGTCCCACCACAGCATTCTGTGCAATCTATAACTGTGCTCAGGAAAGGAGGAAATGTGCTAATTGAGCTCTTTGGTCACTCTGACATCGTGAGGGTATTTTGCAAGTTCAAAACATAAATAGCAGCATGACTTACCTGAAAAAAGATGTTCATGCTGCATATGAACTGGTTTCCAAGAAAGAAGGTATCGTTAAAAAGATATTTCAAAAATCTTACCTTAAAAGTCTATGATCTAAGTTTTCTCAGTAAGCTGGAGACATGAAGGGGAACTGAGCTTTTCTGATTATGAAATATACATTGAATCATAGAATCAACTAGTTTGGAAAAGACCTTTAAGATCATCAACCATTACTCCAGGACTGCCAAGTCCAGCACTAAACCATGTCACGAATGGCCTCATCTACACGGGTTCTTGAACACTTCAGGGACAGTGATTCCACTGCTTCCCTGGGAAGCCTGTTCCAATGCCTAAAATGGTAACTCAGCCTTGTTTTAGAAGCTATCTAGGGTCTGTCTTCTGCAATTTCTCCAAATAAGTTTTGCTTTATTCCCTGCTCCCCTCCACCCGCCCTGCTAAGATTATATTGCTCATCTTTTTTTCTTACTGAAATGATATTTCAGCTTTATCAGAGAATTAACCTTTGTGTTGGTTTTTTAAAGACAGATTAAAAGGAAAAAAACCTGTCTCTTCAATTGAAGTTGTAGACTTTTATTTAAAATGCATCATTACATGTAACTTAACCTTTTATTTTCTTATTTTTTCATGCAAAAAACTATTAAGATGCAAGTAATGTGAGGATCTCATTTTGTAATTTCTCTGAGAGAAATATGAGAAGTATTATAAATACCAGGCAGCATGCGGGGAAACACATGATATATCCTGTACAAAAACTCAGCACAGTTTAAGCTGTCTGCTTTTTGGTGGTTAGAGGACTTAGAGAATATTACAGTTTCATACTGCAGTACTTGACATTTGCTCCCCAAACCTTTCTTTAGTGAACGCATTGTGTGATCCTAGTAGTGCTGTGGCCCAGAGAGCATTTTGTTCCTTATCTGCAACGGACTGCATCAATGGAAGAAATAGTTTGGCTTGGGCCAAAAATTGCAATTTGCTTCTTTTCTAACCTGCTTTTCTAATACAAGAATATTTGCATTACTTTTCTTGGCTCTCTTGCACTTGAGTCTTGTAGTTAAACTGTCATTCTGAAATGTAATGGGAATACTAGTGAGGTGTTTAAAACTCTAAATTGAGCTAATTAAGATTTTCTCGTGTCTGTGAATTTTATCTTGCAAGGTTCATATCATCTACTCTAATTGAGCCATGTTTCCTGCTTCTGAATTCCTTCAGGTGAATAAGCTATATATAAGCCCAAGATGAGCAGGTGTCCTCAGTTGATGCATCTTTTCTGGAGCTATTCTGAAAGTCTGCAAAAATATTTTGCTTTGCGAATCAGCTTCAGTTAGCTGAAGAAGGACATGACTGACATCTTGGAACCATGTGAGGTGGTTTCATGTGTAGCTGCATGAGCTCATAAAATTCAGTATTATCTCGTATTTGTTTTGGTAGTCTGCAGGGCTATGTCTCTGAAGGAATATTTCAGCAGAAATACAGCTAGATGAGATGTGTTCAATTGAAATTAGTAATTAAATGATTTTTTTTAAATAAAAGTGAAAGTATTAATTATAAATATTTTTTAATGTCTAGCTAGTTTTGTAATAATTTGTGCAGTTAGACACATGTACAGAACTGAATTGATGGAAAAGTAATAACATAAGTTTAGTTTACCACAACTTCACCATGTTGTTCCCCCCATATTTATTTTCTTCTTTTTTTTTTTGGTTGACTCAGCTTCTTTCTTGTCCTCTAGCAGGAAGACCACGAAAGTTGTGGTTCCAGTTCAACAAATCGCAGCACCACAGAAAGCATGAAATCAGCAGTAAAACCAAGACGAGTTAAGCAGTCAGCTTCTCCTGATCCTGATTTACCCCCAGGTAATCCATAATTTCAGAAGGTGGACTGTATTTCAGTGATAGAAAATACCTAAATTTCATTCAGGTGGCCACAGTGTCTAAGTTAGACGATGATGTCTTAATTGACCTACAAATCATGTAAAGTAGAGTGAAATCCGTGAATATTATCAAATAGAACTAAATTGCAGTAAAATGTGGTTAATTCTTATATCTTTCCTTCCATTTTGTTGAACAAATTTACAGAACAAATTTATAGTTCGTGGTATGTAGAAGTGCAAAATAAACTGTAGGGCTAGTGTGTTAGATTTTACCCTCTGATGCTTTGATTCTTCTGTTTAAGACTACACTGTTTTCTGCTGCTTATTAACTGCTCAGTGGTTCACATTAAGTTCTTCTCTTGTATGTTTTCAGACATTTTGTTTTCACAACTATTATTACAATAGTTTAAAGGTAAGGTTTTTTCTTTATGAGGGTAATCATTCTGAGACATGTTTCTTACCAAGTCCTGTATCTACTGGTAGAAGTGTTCACCACCATCCTCCCCCCAACCCTCTCCTTGATGTGGAAGTTGGCTCAGTTGAACTTTGGCATTTTTGTATCATGTAAATATTTCCAAGGAACTATATGTTTGATTACTGTTGTCTCTGAGTTTGCACAAAAATTTGGAGTATGAGGTGTTTTGTGCAGAAGAATGAAATTTGAGAGTACTGGGATGAATTGCAATTTGCTTTCTTGGGGAATGTATTTTAGATGGGTTAAAGACATTACAGTTTTTTGTGCTAGGCTGTTTTTTTGTATTTTCATAGAATTATAGAATGCTTTGGGCTGGAAGGGACCCTAAAGATCATTTAGTTCCAACCCCCCTGCCATCAGTAAGGACACCTTCCACTGAATCAGTTTGCTTAAAGTCCTGTCCAAGCTGGCCTTGAGCATTCTTTTTAACAGAAAGTTTATACTTTGCCTTGAATCAAAAGATAATATTGAAATTTGTCATGTGGAATATAATGTACTGCAGAGCATCATCTTGCTTTGATGTGGGTACTTGAGGAGCCAGATCTGGAGGCTCTCTTAAAGCTCTTGGATCCAATAATATCTGGTGGCCTGGAATTGCAGGGCTCTTGGCATCCACAGTTTGCTACCATGGACAGTGCTTCAACTCTGGCAGTTCCTTGGTGCTTGGTTCTTTGGGTCTCACCTATGAGTCAAAGTCTTGCCAAAGAACTGGGTGATTATATGGCCTTCAGTGACAGTTCTTGAGTTTTGTTTCCTCAGGTTTGTTTCTGTCAGTGCTGTCTATGGGCTTCCTAAAAGGTGTAGTCTTAGACAGTTGAAGCCTCTGAATTTAAAACTGTATCATTAACTGACTTTTTTTCCAGCATAGTTACCAGACTAGATCTCTATGGAATGTATTGAATGTATTTTTAGATAGAATGTGAGTAATATAAATTTTAAAGCATGGAAATTTTTAGTTTTATTTTTTTTTCCCAGCAGAAATGAGTTAGCTCCATAGTTACATTCAATATACATAAAAGACATGAATATGGGTAGTATTTAATTTCTTTACCATGTTGGTAAAATATGAGTGTTTACTGTATGCTGGGAATTCACAGAGGAGATCATTTTTCGAATCACATTATGTCTGTAAAAATGTAAAGTGTATTTCTTCCCAACATTCTTTAGTGCAGGTGCTTGCTATTTGGGTTGTTGACAGAAATTGATTTTGTTACGTCTCACAGGGGTCTTACTGAGCATGATGTGGCTATATTAGCTTTTAGAATGAAAAAAAGTGCTAGGCATATTAATGTTTAGTTAACTACTAAGAAACTAGGTGAGGGGGCAAATAGGTGTAGTATGTGTATACTTGAAGTGTAACCTAGGAAATGCTGTTCATTTTTCCAAACCTATATCTAAATGTCTTTCAAGTAAAAACGTTACTGTCATTAAAATTCGTTGTCTACAACAATCTGTAGTTTGCTGTTTTCTTAATTAGTTTGAAAGTTGGTTCTTGCCACCAAAAAAATATTTTTTATTCTAGATTGTATTCCTAGTAGTTGCACTTTTCCCCCTATAGTTTATTACATTTCCAGGATTCTGATTTACTTAACTGCTCTGAATGTTTAAAGAGTTCTAAGTCCTGTGATTTTTGGATAAATAAAGGCTAGTGATACTTAGTTTGTTTTGATTTTGAAAAAAAAAATACAAGTTGGAAAAAACAATTTTAGTAATAAATGAATTTGGCATCATGTCTTCCTTATAACTCCTAAGAATTTGTTTCATTTTATAGGTTATGTTCAGAGTTTGATCAGGCGTGTTGTAAACAATGTCAACATTGTGATCAACAATCTAATATTAAAGTATGTGGAGGATGATATTGTTCTCTCAGTGAATATTACTTCTGCAGAATGCTATACAGTGGATGAGTTTTGGGATCGAGCATTTATGGATATCTCTGGTGAGTGAATGCGTTTTGGTTTTAGGTATCACTGTAGAGGCATTCAAATTCATATAGAAATTTGCAAATCAAATAAAAATGGCTCTTTGTCAGAAGATACTTCCTGCCTGTTTTAATTTCTTCTCAGTTTTTCCCTTGTCCTTCATTCTGAAGAGCCAATTATAATCATATTGAATATTATCTGTAAGCACAAACATCCTTCAGTTTTATGCTTGCTGCTGGCAGTGAGTGCTTAGGGAATCTATTTCTATTTTGTGAATGAGCAGCAGTATCTTAAGGCATTCCATTACAACTCTTTGTGATGGTCTTAAAACTCTCTAAGCAGGCTGTCTAGAGAGATAGTAAAATGTACTGCACTGTAGCGAGTGTGCTTCATCTTCCTTCATATTTTCAGGGAAGAAAAGCCCCAAATGACAACTTTTTTGATTTTTGTTTTGGTCTTCAGTGTCTGAATGTCTCAATCTTTGAATTACCAGTGTTTGCACCTAAGTCCAGGTGTTCTTACTGACATTTGTAGAGGTGGGATTTGGGCACAGTAAGAGTACTCTAAGATCACGCAGAAGATCTCTGTTAGAATGGAGAATTTACATAATGGTTCCTGACCGCTGGACCTATTTCTTTGTTCTGGCTAAAATTATCTAGTATGACAAAATTACAAAATATGTTTCATGTTATGATTGCTGCAATAGCTTTTGTTTGCTTTGAAAGATTCAAAGTAAAACTTCGGGAGAAAATCTGCAAGATTCTTTCTTGGAGAATAATGAGACTAACGCTTATTTGTCTTATGCTTGCACATGAAGCAGTACTCTTATTTTATAAATAGATCTAAGGTACAGTGAAGGCATGTAAATTTTAATTGGGTGTAACTAATTTGTCCTCACTTTCAAGTAGTCAGCTGAAGAAGTCTGTGGCAAGTTAAATTTTCTCTTTAGTCACATAAGCAAGTACTTAGTTCATGATTTAAATAATGACCACACATCCATCTTGTATTGCCTTCTTCTAGATAAAAACATGTATGCCTAACTTGTTTTTCTTACACATTATGTTTTTTAACCTATAAACTTCTTTTAAAGCCACTGATCTGGTACTGAGAAAGATGATCAACTTTTCTGACTGCACAGTATGTCTTGATAAAAGAAATGCTAGTGGTAAAATTGAATTTTACCAGGAACCTCTGCTGTACAAATGTTCCTTCAGGACTCGTCTGCATTTTACATACGATAACCTCAACTCCAAAATGCCGTCTATTATTAAAGTAGGTATCCAAAATATTTTATTTTGCTGCTTTCTTGTGAAGTTTTGAGGGTTTTTCGAGATATACTTTGGGATTTAAAGTAAAATGTAAAGCTAATGCTGGTGGGTTTTGTTAATGAGATTTCATGACTGTGTTTTGTTCATATAATGCAATTAGTCTGTGCATAGAAACATCATGTAAGGAGGGAAGTAATGGTCTTTACAATGTTCTGTTTTTCCTGAAGTTTTAAAACATAACAATTGTAAGGGTAAAAAAGGATGTCTACAGATAATCTGTTGGAAAAAAAAAAATCCCAATGTGCCTGCAATGAGATGGAAATGATTTTTTACTTATGTTGTTGTTCTTTCAAATGTAGCTTAAACTCTCATAAATAATAAGAAACTTCAGTGTATTAGCACTAAGAAATGAACCATGTGAAGTGGATTAGCAAGCCAAGCTCAGTTCCTAGTGAGCAGGGGTGTGATATTGTGGACACCTGACATGAGGTGACGTTTGCTTTTTGTAGTGCAGAATCAAAACACTGGGTTGGTGGAGAGACTAAAATACCTTTCCCTCCTACTTTCCTTTTTCTGCTCTGAGCAGTCTTACATGCAAGATTCATCTTCCATTCCTCCTTCCCTTCATCCCCCCTTTCTCGATGAATGCTGTAGTGCCCATTTAATTAGTTGAGAACTCTTCTAAATTAAGAGACAGTGTACTAGGCTTTTCCTGTTTTAATAAAAAGTAAGCTTCAGGTGTGTGCACTGCAAAATAGTCAATTTTGAGATAACTTTAGATGAACATTTCTCAAGAATATGATGTCAAAGTGTCACTCTTTCAGTTAGGATACTGCATTTGTTTGGCTCATGTTTTAGGAAGTCCTAGGCTGTTGTGAACTTTAGGTTGGAAGCTAATGAGGAATCATGTCCAATTTGGAGAATGCACCTGTTTCTTGTATGTGCTGCACAGCTGTATGCCTCTGATTACTTTGGGCAAATTTGAAGATTTGTGGGTGTGATAGTGGCCATAGGAATCTGTATCCAGATAATAATTGTCACAAAATGCTGGATGCTTCTTTTTTTTTTTTTGGCTCAGGGTAACTGGTAATAATTTGAGACATGTCCTTACTCCAAGTTTTATAAACAAAAAGTTATGTATTCAATGGTACTAAGACTTAACTACAAGCCTTATAACTATGGAATATCTATGAACTCCAGTAATAATAATGAATTGTCATAGGACTGTCTATAGTTTACTAGTTATGGTCTTTATGTTCTGTGGTGACAGTATAATTACTGCATATCGACAGTGAATCTTAATGTTAAAAAGACTGATTTTTAAATTAGCCATATAGTTCTGTTAATTTTGGAGACATAATCTGTACCTGGATAAGTCTTATATGCCAGTTTTGCAGAGCAAAAGTTTATGGTCAAATTATAAACCTTTGACAGCACACAGTAATGGAAATACTGACACAGTCTTCAATATAGTTTAAAATGATACTGTTGTAAAAATGACAATTTTTTTCATTATTACTTAAATTTTTCAGTGGATACTGGACTAAAATAAAATACATGCTAGAATACTCTCAGGCAGTAGTAATTTAATTAAATTTGCATTAAACTTTTCTAGTTATCTTTGTTGGTGGTCATTTATTGCCCCTGCCCCTTTTTAAGACATATTTCAGCTGGTTCAAAGCTGTCTTTTGCTTCTCCCCTTCCCCCCACATAAACTTGTAGGTATTTTTGTTTTCTACATAGTTTACTTGCTTTCAGATCTTTTTTAAATGTTTCTTCTTTCTCTTATCTTCTTTTTTCTTCGTTTTTTCAAGAAGATACTGTTTCTGAACATATTCAGAGATGTGCTCAATTGAAACATTGAGATATTTGATGATAGATTAATAATTAATATTTGTCTATCATGATCCAAAGAATAATGGTCCAAAGGTGAAGAAAGAAAAGGTAGGAAAGAATCAATGTGAAGGACCTTGTATATTGGAACCAGTGTATTTAAATTTTCTTTTAGCATGCAAAGACTTTTATGAAACTCTATAACAAAAATGAAAGTTTAATCGGATGTTCTCATGTGACAATTGTAAACAAACAAGCAAAACATTTATATATATATATATGCACAAAGTGTATTACATCTGACATTTCAACCTGCAGATCGCTTGTGCGGCAATCCAAAGAGCATATGCTTTTGACAGCTATTGTTTGCAGCCCTTTGCCTTGTGTTGTATTGCAGATTATGTTTTTAGAAATTAGAATGCTCATGCAAAATGAATATGGTTTAAAAGTTGGCCTTAATAATCACAGAGCTTTGTTATTATTTGCTTTTATTCTCTTTCATTTTATAGATTCACACATTAGTTGAAAGTTTGAAACTTTCAATCTCCGATCAGCAGCTTCCTATGTTTATACGTATAATGCAACTTGGGATTGCTCTTTATTATGGAGAAATAGGCAACTTCAAAGATGGGGAAGGTGAAGATTTGATTAGCCACACTAAAGATATGTTGGGAAATGTCACAGGTAAATACACTTTTACATTTTAAAAAGAAATGTTAGAAACATTAATTTCTTTGCTTTTTACAAGTATAAATGACAGGGCTAGTCATTGCAAAGTATCTTGGCAAGCTGTAGTTTGTTAGAGGGAGTTCATTGTGCTGGATAAGTATGAAGTGCTCTAATATATTTTTTTATGTTTTATTCTGAAAAGTATTCTGATGGTCCTGACTAAACTAAGGTTAGACGTTATTCAAGACCACTGTTTTAGGAGTTGTAACACAGTAGGGTGTTTTGGGTTTATTTGTCGCTACAAATTCAACAGTGTTGCTCCTGCTATGTGG
>JBCJKH010034696.1:20140-45812 GCA_039877255.1 Loriculus beryllinus
TGGAACTGAGCAAATAAGATGTCTGTAAATAGTTCTTGTATTCTGTAAGGCTCAAGTAGCTTTCTGCACTGGAAACTATTTGCCTTAGAAGAATGTGGAGTTTGTTACCCAAGCCATATGATTAGAAGTACTTAATAATCTTATTTGGGTTAATTTTTGAACAACTGTGAACGTAACTTCCTAGTTTTTAATAAAATAGTCATCTAAAAAGGAAAGAGTATCGTGTAACTTCACACTGATGTACACACAAGTTGTCAGACTAAGGTTGCAGTGATGATAACTACCAAGGAGGAAATCTGTAAATTCCTATGCAATTTTTGTTCAGCTACGTTGTGCTCAAAATTTGTCATTGAACTTAACTATATGCTCATATATATTTGACAGAACTGCCTCCTCCAGAACACACGATGACAATTGTTGAGTTGTTAAGCTAGAGAACTGTAGAAACAGTCCAATTCTGGCTTTCCTGCAAAATTTTTGCCACATACAGGCTAAAACTGATACCATTTGTGCATTCATGCCATTTGTGCTAGTTTCCTACATAGAGTTTAGTATATGTGTAGGCATACACACACACATGAATGAAACTTCTAAATACCTAATTATTTCCTCTCCCTCTTGTTCAGTGCATTTAAGCAGGAGTGCCACATTGACATTAATCAGGTTACCCATACCATCAGTTTGTGACTTTACTTTCTTTTTTCTTCTGACTTCATATCATGTCTGTGTCCGAGAAGGAAAAAAACCCACTTTCTTAGCATTTCATGGTGCCTTTGTCATCCAATTTTCCAAAAAGCGATCAAGTCCAGTCCTAAATGACAAGTGTTATCTGCTGAGCTATATTAGCTACGTCTTTTTTTTCCAAGAGTAAGGCTTCATGAAATCCAAGACTAATTCTACTGGAATTGTGCCTGAATTCTTAACAATTTAATAATGTACAGACCTTAGTCATAGATTATACTCTTATAACTCTTTGAAAGGGTTCTCGAGATTCATTAAGCAGTTTGATCCAGTATTTATTAGTAAGCAGTCCCCACCCTTCCAGTTTAAAGAATTTACTGGGTTCAGTTATCACAGATTCTTAGTCTTTTGGACAGAACTTACATTTATTATGTTGCTGTTGACATAATAAAATCAGTCACCTATGCATGTCTAAGAATATTCCAGCAGCAGTTGGCTTATTCTTGTATACCACAATGTAATACCAAGACCTAGAGATTTTTCAGCAGGGTAGGCTGTGTTTTGAACATGTGTTTCGCTACCTGAAAAAGTCTGCTCACATTCTGTTTAAGCTGAAAGCATTCAAAATACACAGGTAAAATTACAGGTGAAAAATACACGTAGAAACTCGCTTTAATGTGGTTTGAAAATTCACTTAATACTGTATGCACACTGGACAATGCTCCTGCTCAGGGCTGGACAGGGCTTTTGCTTCTGATGGGTGGAGGGCTGCCTGAATTGTGGGCCTGGATATCTGTCCCGGAGGAAATTGATGTATTTCAGAGTCGAGAAATAGAAAAGTGAGAAGGGTTTGGACAAGAGCCTGTAGCAGAACCAATGGTTACATTTGTGTTAGGGTTGCATTCGAGACTCAGCTTTGCTTTGTGGTGGAAAATTTGGTAATGTAACTAGAAGTGTAAACAGTTTTGGCATGAAAGAGGACAAGAAGGATGCAAGGGAGAGCTGGAATTCAGTTGGATAGAGCTGTTGAGGTTGATGATCTAAGGCTGAAATACTAGAGCTAGTTAAGTAAAGAGTGATCTGAAATGACTGAATAACAGAAAAAGCTCACGCAGAAGTCTAGCTCTTGTTGAGTGCACAACAGTGGACTAGAAATGAAAAGTTGTATTGCTGAGGGAGGGCAGCTGGGCAGATAGCTATGAGTCTGCATGATGATGTTAAGAGATTCTGAATAGGAAGCTTGGGACAGATAAGAGAAGCTGGAATCATGTGCAATATGAGCTACTGAGCTTCTCAGAGGGGTTTTAAGAGTTTCTGGTGCTACCTACTCTGAATATTTGCCTTAAGAATCTGTATTATGGAAGTTTAGGGTTTTTTTTTTTTTTTCTTTCATGAAATGAAATCCATGGCAGATGTGATTCCGGCATATGAAGCGTATTTCTCAGGTGTAAAATGGCAATAATAACAGTAATTTTACATCCCAAAGGATGGAAACATCCCAAAGGAATGTTACGGTATTTTCTAACATTTGTAAAGCTCGCTGACCTTATCATGATCTTTATTCTCAAAAAAGCTAAGTGAAAGTAAAGTAGGCCTTTGAATGCAAGTAGTTAACACTTCTACAATAGGAAACAGAATAAAATATTGCATAGATCCTATGAAACTCAGTTTTTAATGGTCTGAGTTGCTCCTTATTGAAAACTTCGTGGTAGGAACAGTAGTGTGAGGAATTTTTTGGATACCAGTGGAACAGAAAGCAGGCCATGAGAATGAGTTTAATATATTGGCAGCTTTGGGCTGAATATGAGATTTGAGTTCACTGAGAAAACCAGGTACAAATAATTTGTTACACCAAGAAATTCTAGGTGAGCATTAGTTGTTGAAGGAATTGATTGTGCTGTATTCTAATAGGACAAAAATGGAAGAACTGAAATAGATTTTATGTATCAATACTTGATGAGGAACAGCAGCTGTGCCCTGGGTTAAAGAGTTTGGCTGGGGGAGTGGAGAAACAAACAGTGAAGAAGATGACCCCTAGTTTGACTGAAATGATGTCGGGGAAAAAAGGTTATGTGTGCAGTTACATTTTCCTGTGTGCTTTTCTCATCCATGCACTTTCTGCCTGTCTTCTCATAAGGGTTAGAAATGGACATATATGAGATAATCTTTGTACCAGGCTATATAATATTATTTCAGCTTTTTATGTTTTCCTGTGTTTTGTGGGGTAAATGACCTGTGCATTAAAGCCTTATAATCTTTTTCTACCTCCATGATTGAAGGCTTTTTTTTGCCTATATATTTTGGTATCCTTTCAAGGAACAGTAGGTATATTGCAATTTGTATTTCAGCAGACTAAAGATTCAATGTAGACAGACACCTCTGGAATGGTTTTTTTGGCGTCAGTCTGTTGTGCAGCTGTCTGATAGAGTGTGACAGTAACTAACTTTATTGTAGGGATCTATAATAATGGATTGTAACTGGTTGCTGAGATCCCATTAAAACATTAACACTTCTTGAGTAGAGCCTCCTGAAAATCTGATTAAATTTTTGAAGTATAGGAGTCACACATTGGCCTTTAGTTTTTACTTATAAGAGCTTAAGCATCAAGACAGTTTTTCTGCTGTTGATTTTAAAAGTGGTTTAATGTAGATGACAGAATGCAAGCAGCTTTTTTTTTTTTTCAGTGCTTCCGATGAGCAAAGTGTATTTCCCATTGATCTGCTTGAACTTGTATGTGAGATATAAAAAAAACCAGTTTTTGGTTTGCCATTGTCAGATAACTAACATCTTCCTCTCCCTATTTGGTATCTACACTTACATATCACTTTAATATTAACTGCCTAGTGATTTGTACCTTCGCCCAGGGGCGCTTGCCCTTTTATTGTGATATTTCATGTTTTTTAGTCTCCTTTGCCATTAAAATAGAAAATCCATCTCCTACCTCTTGTCCTGGCTCTGGTGTTTTAAAATCACTGCCACGTGTTTTGTGGGTCACCATTAAGTAACTCATACATCTGCTCTGAATTTTATTGAGGTTGGGATATCGTTTGAGTAATTGGAATTTTAAAGTAATTGATTAGCATCACCAAGTAGTTTCATGGGGAATGCTTTATTAGTGTTATTCCAGCTCTTCAGAATTATTGTGGCATCATTATTTATTGGGTAGTTTCAATTTACAGTAAGACAAGACAAGTGGACTAGGAGTAGAAGCTTGGGGAAGTTTAACAGATGGAGATACATGCCATGAGAAAGCAGATTCTCTGGAGTTGAACCTGAAGGTTTTTTTTTTATAATATTACATTCTCATTCCATATCCAGTGGACTGTGCAGCTCAGCAGTAAAAGGGAGTTATGATTTCTTCCCAAGATTTATGGTTGTCTGTAACGTATTGTAGTGTAGTAGGATCCAGAGGTTCAAGTTTAACGAAGATTATATTATCAATGGAGAAATAAGAAGAAATCTTGAAGTTTTAACTGTTTTGCAGTATTGGTACCTTGGCTATGAATCACTGTAGTGGGTTGTCATCTACTATACTGTCGTCAGTATACTGTCACTTGAGTGTGTGACTTTGTGCTACAATTATGGTGGCATCAGATTTTCAACTAGAAAGTGTTGGGTGTACATTTGCTTTTAAAAGGAGATTCAGAATGCCTTTCAGATGAAAGCTTGGTGTATAAGATTTTAATTTCTGCTGGAGTTGGTATTATTTCCTCCTTGTATCATAAATACATGCAAAGGAAAGTCATACAGGAAATATTTATTACCCTGAAAGCATATGTGGTGTTATATTTGTGATTCTCCAAGGACAGGTCATGCTGCAAGGAGATTTAAGGGCTATTGCATTCTCAAGGTCAGCACCAAAGCCTTTGTTATCAGTCAGATAACTCTTGCTCCTTCTAAATGTCTCTCTCTTTTTTTTTTTAATATGATTTATCCCATGTTTTCTGTATTCATGATTAATTATGGTGTCCTAGCTGTGAGTTTGCAGTCACTTCTTTAACTTATAACAGGTAAAATATGGATGAGGAAATGAATTTAATTATCTGCATTACTTAGGGATACAAGAATGAGCATCTACAGCTGTGTTCTTGAAGTATTTACCAAGTTTCATTTGGGCAGTTTCATGGTTGATTCAACCGGATGAAAATGCCTTCTGTTGCCAGCAGGGATGGTGACTTATTCCCTTCCTCTTCCCGTAGTGCCAGCTCTTGTATTTAGGTAGCTGCAGTCTTTGCTGGATCAGCCTTACCTGGCTGCAAACTAACACAGGCAGTATTACTTTGAAGTATTTAGAGGATTTTCTGGGTTGCTCGCTAGGCTGATGTGTGTTTGTTCCAAAGTTTGACTGTTGAATACATAGTGTTTGTAGTAGTTTTAATTTAGTGATGGAAGATAGGTGTATCTTCCTCTTTTTCTGTCTTCTGTCTCATGGTATGTAGATATAGCCACTGTAGTCTAGCTGCTCTTGTGTGTTATTATATTGGCTTCCAAAATACTAAATAATGTTTTAAACCCAACTATTATTTGGCATCTTTTACTGTTGTCTCTGTATGTACACATTCTGCAGCAAGAGGTATGCCAAATGATGGATGAATTTTATGGCTACATAGACCAAAAGTTATGCATGACCCAGGTTCTACACCTCCACTTTTTTTTTCCTCTCTTTTGACAGACCTACCATTTCTTCTGTACTTGCCAGCTATAGCCTAGGTTAAACTACTCTGGTCTTGCTCTTTATCAATTTTTTTTTCCTTCTGTATCTTACAGTAAGTCTTGGCCATTTCCAAGGCTCTGTGTGCACCTCTTATGTATTTCCTGTGTTTCAAGATTTACATTTGCGTTGAAATCTGCTCTCTGACACTGTTGTGTAAGGAGAGCAGGAAGGAAGCTTGCATTGCCCTTGTGGGAGGAGGTGTCCTCACCTCTAAGTATGTGCAGGGAATTCTCGTGAGTGGTTTTTCATGTGCTTTCTCCCATTGCACAAGTGTATAAATAATTAGACTAAAAGACTAGGACTAATTTGACTAAAGAGTAGTAACTCTAAAATGCGTAGGAATTGTATCTCTGAGTTTAAAAATAGGTAAATAGAAATGGGGTATGCCTATTTTTGTTCCTGGATAAATAATATATTCAATACTGTATCTGTCCTGTACTGTACCATTCAGAATAGTAATTCTGAAGTAGCTAATACCCCTCAGAAGTCCCATAAGAGTGGTGATGAAGCCAGGTAGGCTAAGCTGATTGTGTTGTTTGTACATGCGCCATGTTATCGATTTGGATCCTGAATCTTAGACTTGTATCTTTTGGAAAATCCTTATTTTGTCCTAAATGTTATCTCAACTGTTCTATGAAAAATATATATTTTTTTTTTTTTGTCTTGCAGGTGGCATACCAGCTTTTTTGAGTCTAGATAAACCTGTATCTTTGAATACCTGAAAAGTTACTTTTAAACAAAGTTTTTTTTTCCTCATCAGGGCTTTTACAACTGAAGTCCTTTTTAATTTAACATTAAAACTGAAAACTACGAGATTGTAATAGATCATTATTTAGAAGAAGCCTTGAAAACATGACAAATTCTGATCTTACTGCAAATGTATGATAATTGAACTATCGCAAAGACCTTTTTTTGAGGAAAATATTAATGAGTCAAGCAAGTGTTTGCAAATTTATGTTCAGAAATTTAAATTTTGTGTATTTTCTATGATCATAAACCAAGTATCTGATATGTGGAATACTGTCCTAGATAAATTTCACATACTACAATTTCGAGTATAATAAACTAATTTTCAAGCGTGATTGGTTGGAAATTTGACTTAGTTTTTGTTTTAAAAGGTGAGGAAGATGAAACAAGCTCAGTAATGCAATATCCTACACAGTATATTAATCAAGATCCTTACTTACATCAAGATGATGACCAGCAGCAAGGATGGGTTTCTTGGGCTTGGTCTTTTGTTCCTGCTATTGTGAGTTATGATGATGAAGAGAATGATTCTGGTGAAACTGATGACGGAACAATGCTGCATCAGCAGAAATCTCAGTCCCTTAAGGATCCTATTGTTTCAGTTGGGTTTTATTGCACAAAGGCAACAGTAACTTTTAAGGTAAGTTATTTCCCTGTGTTGTATAGGATTTACTTGGCTTGTTGCAAAAGCACATAAAGGTTATCCAAGTGCTTGTGTACTGTTTGACTTGAGACAGGGAATACTACATTAAGAAATAACAAAAAATGTGAACGTTGAAGGTGTGGTGTTTAGTGTAAGGTGTTTATGCTATTTGAGCTAGAATTTGAGTGCAAACATTTTCATCTTAAAAAGAAACTAGTTTACTTAGGTTTTTTTTTTTGGTGGTAGAAAAATCATAAAAGGCTTTCTATGAATGTTTATTGCAGATTCTATCTAATGTTTATTTATTTCTTTATAAAAAAGCCTTAGTATCATATAGTTTGTAAATTATAGGAATGCTTTTTTCTATTTTTAAGCTGTAATATGTGTGAATATGCATTTACATTGATAATGTTGAAATTATTGTCCATGGATTGGAATTGAAATAAACAAAAGGCTAAATGACATACGTACTCTGAGCTATAAATAATGTATGTGGAGACAGATTTGATTATTTCCTGCAAACCAATCTCAAAACAATTGCTGAGCTTCTCTCTAGTCCCATCATAAGCTTGCAGAAGGGGGAATATGGAAAGTCTGAATAAGATACTGACATGTACTGACAGAAATGAAAAATTAAGTTTCTGAATTAGCAAAATACTTTTGACACATGCCAAACTATATGCATGCAGTTCTGTATGCAGAACTATAATAGAAACTGGCTCTTGGTTGTACAATTAAACATATGTTAAATCAAGGCCAGAACCCTTCAGAACAGGAAATATTACCATTTCTATGAGAAGCAGAATAACTAAGATTAATTTTTATGACTTTGAGCCTTTCAGATGAACAGCAGTACTTTTCATAATCCTTATATAATGTTTATGTGCATGATTATACTCTCAGTACCATCAGCAGTTCCTTTGTTGCGTGCTTGGCTTGTCATTTGTGCACAAGAGAGTGCTTTGAGGGGCTTCATGGCTACTTTCTCTTAGCTATTTTTGTTTGACAAAGCATTTAGCTGCTCAGCAACTGTCGGAAAGGATGAGACAAGTGACTTTGGGAGTTGCAAGCATTCCATGGGGGATGCTAATGATTTAAGCCTTCAGTCTTCTGGCAATTTGATTGCAAAATATAACTTCCACAAACATTCAGTTTTGTTCTTTTGTGTTAGTCTGCTTCAGCCTTAGTTTAAAACAAAGCAAAAAAACCAAACCAGCAGAGAAGCCAGGCTAAAAATAAATAATGGAAAATAATTTCTTTCTCCTTTAGTTAAAAAATCCCAAACTTAAATCTGAACAGCCAACCAAAGTCAAATTACTCATTTTTCATGGCTCAGCATTTTCTTTTTTTTGTGCTTTGTCATACAGTAGTAATTTTGTGCTCTCTTTCATCACATGAAAAAACTCATTAAAAATAATATTAATTTCCCTTTAGAATATGATTTGCTGCAGTGGGCTTTTCTAATGTTACATTGGCAAATTTACACATTTTATATTAAGAAGTGATAAAAACTACTTAAAATGTAACATCTTGCATTCTATAAATTTGAAATGTGGTGTCTGATACTAATATGGTGACAGTTGGGAGGAAAACAGAATTCATTGTTCTGCTTGCATGCAGAGAATGTATGGAATTAATTTGTGGTTCATATTTTGGTTAAAAAATAAGGTCAAGTTTCTGCATTAGCATTCTGAACAGTTGATATCATTCCAGCTAAAAATCATGCCAAATTAAATGTAGCATTTTTGATAATGGTGAAAATTATTCTTGTAACGTCTGAGTTCTTTTAATCAATTAATTGCTTTTCCTCTACAATAATTGCACACAGCTGAAGGGTGATCAGAGATACTTTTTTTTCTTCTTCATAGAATTTTCTTGGACATTTGGATTACAAAATTTTAATTTGAAACAACATCCATGTGTATCCACTCTTGCAAATAATGAGAGCTTGTGGATATTGTGGATATTTTTATAGAAAATTGAGAATTTGAACTGTTCAGGCTGCTCAACAGAAACAAGCATTTTTTAATGCAAAACATTGCACCTTCATTATTTTGTGCCTCTTTTTATCTTTTTTTTTTTTTTTTTTGCTGCAGGTTATATGCTTTTTAACCTGAATGTGGGTTTTACCATGTGAAATTTTTATATTAAAGTCATGCAAAAAATATAAATACGTTTCTCTCAGTTGCCATGATGAAAAATAAAAATGAGTATGGTTGTAATCAAAATGCTTCCTTAATATTATCATGCTGTTTAATTATTTGCTGGGAAGAATAAATAATGTATTTATGGACTTTTACAGCAATTTATAAGCTAATTTGATAGTATGTTAATAACGCAGCTGTGTATCTGTTCCATCTTTTCACATAGTTTCTCTTTAGATAAGCAAACTAAAAATACTGTAGTGGATTTAAAACTTTCAGTTATGGCATACTTCAACCAGAAGTCGAATATGAGAAGTTCTGATATGGATAATGTGTTACAGCTGTTTAACTGCACCTGTTTCCTGCTTGTTAATAAATTTTGGCTCATAGTTTAATTTGTCTTCATCATGACATTACTGCTGTTTAATACTAATATTGACTTATATAAGGTGTTTATCCTGTTGTTTCATAGCTCACTGAAATGCAAGCTGAAAGTAGTTATTACAGCCCTCAGAAAGTTAAATCCAAAGAAGTTTTATGCTGGGAACAAGAAGGAACCACAGTTGAGGTAATTTTCCATTGACAGGGGTTTTTGATTCATTATAAATAATGTAGTAAGTAGTTTCCAATAAAATATTTTGAAATTACTTCATTACTGGTTTTTCATATTCTGCTGTGTTGGATGTGTTTGTTGTAATAATCACTTAGAAATTCTCTAAAGTTCTAGTCCTGTAGTAATCAGACACCAGACTAATACTTTCCTTCTAAGTGCCCTGTTTGATGAACTTGATATTTATTAAAGCTTTAAATATATAAATCTAACCATATTTTGGTTCACTTTTGTCTATCTTTTCTATTTCCTGTGGAGCAGAATTTTTCAGAATTCTTCAAAATATCACTTTTTTTCGCCCTCACTAGGTCCTTATGAAAGGTGAACTTTTCTTTGATTGCCAAATAGGTTTTGTTGGTTGCCAAGCTATGTGCCTTAAAGGAATTATGGGAATTAAGGATTTTGAAGAGAACATGAACAGGAGCGATGAAGTAAGTATATTGATGTATCGGTTGACTTGCTGATTAGGCAATTCTGGTATGCTTCATTAAAATATTTAGTTGCAAGAATTGGGAAGGCTGCTGTTGCCAATTGGGATTTAAATTTTTTGAATGTGTCACTTGAATATAGAGCTCACTGTCTATTACTTACAGTTGGAAAGACAAATATCTGAGAGCGAGAAGCTGTAAAACATGAGACCTTTTTTCTGTTTTTGACAACTCCACTGCTCCCCATCATTTTGTTTGTCTGCGTACTTTGAAATTGTATAACAAATTAAAACAGTTGAAAACTTTTGAAAGTATTTAAATCAACAGACAATTTGAAGGAAAGATATGGGAATACTGTACGATGAAGATAATAGAAGTGCTGCTCAAATACTGAATGATTATTTTGCCTAATTTTTCAATAAGGCTGGTGAGAACAATATCAAGGAGTAAAACAGTATTAATATCTGTATTTTAAGCAGAAGCAGAGCTTCAGTTGCTTAAGACAAAATCACATATTCATATGAACTACTCTTAAAATATTTAATGAAGCAGTGCATGAAATTCCAATTTCAAGAATGAGGATTTTTGGTTGAACTATAAGTAGAATAGTACCCTAAAGTTCTGGAGAACAGCAACTGTTAACCCATGTCTAAATAAAAACTAATAATGAAGCCAACAGCAGACCTTGATGTTAATGCTCTGTGAAGTCTTAGGAAGTATTTTAGGAAGAAATGTTAAGAATATGGAAGAAAATACAAAGTGTCTGTATACTAATGTCAAGTATCTCCTCTTTTGTAAAATGATCATATATTTATATATACCTGTGATAGGTATGATTGGACAGGTTCTTGTGAAAGTAGCGTGGCTTGGTGTCCATCTCAAGCATTTGTATACAAATGTATGCACCACAGAAAGCAAACAAGAAGAATTAGATATCCTTACTCAGCTGTAAAGTGCTTATAGAGGTGTGTGAGACACACTGCACAAGTGATGTGCTGTAATGGATAGACATAGGCTTTTCCAGAAAGGAAAATTAAGGATGAGCTAACTGTAAAAGATGCTCTGCTGACCTTGGTGGACATAAAGGAGAAATGGTTGGGGATGTGAGGGTGGACAGCAGTCTATGTCTGTATCACTTATGAGACTGAGATATAAAATCATGAGAAGTGATTTTTGGTTTGGGATAGGTGAGTGAGTGAATGAGTTTTCTGTAGTTTAGTTTTTTGTTTGGTTGGTTGGTTGATTGGTTTGGGGTTTTTCTTTGGTTTGTTTGCTTACTTTTTCCCAACCATCTGTTCTCAATCTCATGTAAATAACTTTTTGGAAGAATAAGTGTTGATGGAATAATTATACTGATTTGAGAAGGATAGAGGTTTTGGGATATGGTGAAGGCATGCGAAAATCTAGATGGATAAACAAGAATGATAAGGTAGTAAGCAGGTCATGCATTGACATAACTGTTTATAAAGAGGAGAGAAAATACCTGAAAGGTGTTGGTCAGCCAGCGAAATGAAGTATGTAGTGATAAGATCGTGTATGGTTAGTAGGATGGGGCAGAGTTTGGAGTAACAATGATCTGGGGATTTTTTCTGTTCAAATGAATCTAGCATGTTCTATATTATAGCTCAGGCCATTTTTAATCATTTGAAAATAGGGAAGGAATGGTCAGGAACTGGAGTGTTGTTTGAATGACATTACTTTAATTGTCTTATCAGTATTCATGATGAAATATGCTCTTGAGGGATGCTACCATGTCAGTAGTGTGTCATGAGAGAGCTGAAGCTGCTGTGCTAACTTGATTATATTTTTTTTCTCTCCCTTGCCGTATTAATTTCTACTACCTCATAAAGGAGGCCTACTTCTTTAACTGCGGAGAAAATTTGAGTGCAAAAGGGATGACGTACCTTACCAACTCACTATTTGATTACAGAAGTCCAGAAAATAATAGTATTCGTGCAGAATTTATATTGGATGCTGCTCATCATAAGGTCAGAGAGTTACATATTTCTTAGAAAAACATTTCTAATGCTCTCCAGTGGATTTCTAATGATTATTTCTATTTGTGTACTATTAGAAGACTGATTTTCATTATTTGTCCTATTTAACTGAGTCTTACTTTGCAGCTGGCCGAAAAAAAAAGTGCAAAGACATGTCCAAAAGAAACCTCTCCTGCCCCAAAAACTGGATTAATGCCATAGTTTTCAAAAAGCACTAGCTACAGAACACCTGCAGAGAAAATAGAGATATGAGAGAATGCTAGCAAGAGGTCAGGCTTTAGAAGCGCGTACTTCTATAACCCAAACAGGAAGTAGTTCATGGTCTTCAAATTAAAAAGTGTTGTCTTGGAAACAGATCTTGGGCAATGTTAATCCCAGTGTGCTACAGTTGTCTTACTTAGAGGAAGTTTTGCTAGTTCTGCCTTTTTTAGAGACAAATTTACAGTCATTAATAGTCACTGTTGTTGTAAATTGTTCAGGAAACCTTTATTCTCCAATTTGTCTGCAATTATTAGAGACTGGATGTGATGACCCATGTGGTCCCTTTCAGGTGTGTTCATAGGTGGAGTGAAATCACAAGTACATACACATATTCAGACATTTCCCATAGTGTGTTTTAGTTTTAAATTTTTTTTTTTCCTTGGCCTGTCTTCAATGCTGCTATGATTTGCCTTTTTTTTATTATTTTAAGACGGGAAGCAATTTTGCTGTGTAGTAATGAATTATCTTATGTTACATTCCAATAATGACATACATTTTTAGTAAGTTTCCTACTGTTTAAAGATAAACCCACAATATTCCTTAAAAAAGCTAGAATGAATAAGCTTTAGTTTTCAGTGTATTTAATTAGACAGATCTGTTGGATGCAAGAGGTCAAGTGAAGAATATTTACTCAATTAAAGCTACTAATTAACTAGTTGTTATTGATGAATTGGTCAGCATGTCCACTGGAATTATGGATGTGCCTTTGTGTGGCCTCAAATAGAAGTTACGTTACCTATTGGAAGGTGAATTCTTTGGGGGATAACCTCTGTCCTTTGTTTTGATAAGCCTTTCCGTGTGTTGATGCACAAATCCAAACATGAATGTATCTCGCTCATAGCAGGCTATCAGTTGGTAATCTCAAGATTCTTTCCTTATACAACATTTTCTTTGTTTGCTTTGCTTTGTTGGTAGGAGACGTACACAGAGATAGCTGGAATGCAGAGGTTTGGGGCTTTCTACATGGACTACTTGTACACAATGGAAAGCACCAGTGGCAAAGGTACCTTTTTGTCTCTGTTTACCATGTTAAATAATAGAAACAAATACTTTTCTTGCCCAGCTGGTCCTTGACCAACTGTCCTCTAACTTACCTTACATTTAACATCAGGTTCTTGATTGAAATGGTTTTATCTTCATTGATGTGGTTGAGATTAGCTGTTCTGGTTAGCTGTTGATTATGATCTTTTTTTTCCCTGCCTAATTACTTACATAACTAATCACAATGATTTCTTTTATAGTCAGTTGCTAAACTGAAAATAATTCTCTTGTAGTGGTGAATTCATAAAGTATGCTTTTTTAAAATTTTTATTTGTTTTTAATTGTTGTCATTATTGACTTTGGGGGTGGGGTGGGAAAAGCTCTTCTAGGAGACCCTGGTTGAAGAATGAAGTTGATCATCTACTTGGAGTAGAAGATGAAAAAGGACTGTAATTTTATTCTGTGAAATAAAATGCGAGAATGAGAAAATTAATCTTTAAATATACATATCTGAACAATGTTGCGAGCAAGTATTAGCCTAAACCATGCACACATTAGCTAGGTCTAAGCAATTTTTGAGATTCATACAAATTTTTTTCTAAATCTGAGACAATACAGTTCAGTAAAATTTAATGCAGTAAGTATATATACTTTTGTGAGTGTCATAGAAGCCAGGACAAGAGAGTTAATGTGTCAGCAATTAGTATGTATATATCTTTATATGGATATTTTTATCATGATTTGCGATGTGATTTTCCCGTGCCCCCAGCAAGATTGCCATCTACAACTGCTGCTCTGCAGCTTTATTGCCTAAACAATACTTCCTTCCCCACCTAAGTCTTTATTATCATGAAGTCGACTTCTGCGGACATCTGTTGGGAACTTCTTGCTATTTTGTGACAGAACTTTTTATCTGTCCTTACAACCTAGTCCAACTCATTTGGAGTTTTTTTGCATGTAAGAAGTCTCAAATCCTAATTGTTTTTGTTTTCTGGGCTTGTTGGATGTTAAGTTTAAAAGGAGTAAGTAAGAAAAACTTCCAGTTTAGTTAGGGTATGGAACATGTAAAGCTTATAAAAAGAAATAGGTGATGTTATTGCCTTTGATAGTAGAGGGATATACTAGGTAAATTAACAGTTCTTTCCTGGTTCTGAGGCTTTCCTCTCTGTATTGTGAGTATGATGTGAAGCTGAGAAAATGTACACAGCGTCAAACTTCTTCCACAGTCTACTTCTGGCTCTGATAAAAAAATAACTGTTTATTTGTTGAAGATGTAGGGTAAGCTTTATCCCCTTTTTGGATTTTGTTATAGAAATTTTAACACACACAGACTATTTGATTATGAGGAAAAATTGATTTTGTGCAATATTTTGTCTTGTTTTTTGAATGCACAAGGAATGTAATGTAATGTGCAATGATACATCTTTTCCTGACTGTAGCTAACCCTTTTCAGAAATTGCTGAACTCAGGAATACTTCTTTACTAATTTTTTCTTTTTAATCTTTCCTCCAGGCCAGGCTACTAGTATTTTCTGACTACCTTTTCCCCTTCTTAGCTTTGCTTCTCTTTCTTTCAGTCTATTTTGTCATGGCCTTTGCTCTTACTTTCTGCATCACTCACCAGAAGACATCTCACAAAATGTAGCTTGGCTGCTGTGTGTTTTTATTTCAGTATAACTCCTCTAATTTCAGCTACCTCACTGCATAAAAGAATGGACTAATAATTTTTAAATTAATGGTTTAAATGGTATTAGAATCAGGAACTTAAAATCTTAAATTTTCAAATATAGTTCTGTTCTTCAGAAAAGCAAATGTGTAATTTTCTGCTAGTTTTCTAGCTAATTTTTCTGTACTACAAGTCAAGTACATAGTTATAGAAAAGAAGATGAACAAATAGGTGTAAATTATTTCTTTATAATGAAGATATAAAACCCTTAAGATTTTGAAAACAATGTAGATCAAGCTACATTTTTAATATGTGGTGTCTATGTTAAAGTATTTCTGAAAAAGTTTGCGTTTGACTATTTCTTGTTTTGACATTAACTATGTTTAAGTTACAATCAGTGCACACCACCTTCCCCTGAAAAAAAATAACCCAACTGAAGTTATAGGAGGCAGTTACTGTGATTTTAAGATTTTTATCTGTCAAGGCAATTTTGGCTTGACACATTCTTTGTACCTTTAACCTTTCCTGAAGCATAGGATTACTGATTAAACCACAAGTGCCTCCTGAATAACATTAACCTCAGGGGTTTCACCTGTCACTTACAGAAATGCGTTAATCACTTTTAGTATTTTGAATGAAAACAGGACAGATAGTCCTGCACAGTAGTCTGATTTTGGAATGCTTCCCGTCCTTCCCTTCCAACTTTATTTTTCTATTTTCTGTTTTGTATTTCAGTGCAAAACAGTAATTTCCCTGGAAGATTGTGTAGCTTATCTGTTTCCTAATCACTGATTTACGTGACTTATACGCCTAATGGGGTGTACTTTTGAAGTTACATTTTCTTCATAATGTGTACCTGTCTTATACTGGTGGCAAGTTTATTGTGCAGCACTCTCATTTTAAGATTTTAATTTTTTTCCATTAGACATATGGTTTATTGAGAGCTGAATACTCAGTGATCAGAAATTATTTTCCTTTCTACGTTTATGAAGTTTCAAAAGTAACCTGCGCTCATCTACTTCAGTAGAATCAACAGGTTTTCTATCACATTCTCTTCGGACTTAGTTAAAATTAAATGAAATTATTCCAGAACGTGGTTTGTATAAATCCTGTCATTTCAGTATATTGTTCATATACGTACAATATATACAAGTGAGTCTTTTGAAAAGGTAGGCTGTAATTGCTTCTAAAGGCATCTGACCTTGATATTTTTAATGTAATGTCATTTAATGTTGTTTAGACTTCTTAGTAGCATTCATCTGAACTAGATACTGTTTAGAATTGGAAGCACAAAATTGCATGTTAACTAAAGCATACCATGTCAGCTTGCTGGATGCTGGCTTTTAAAGAAACCTGTCTTTTTCAGGATCTGTTAAAAAGGTTGTAAGTTCAGCTCTGTCTGATAATTTGAATAGATTTTATCAGGTAGTATCTTTCTGTCCTCTTCTTTTCTCTAGTTTTCTTTTTCTTAGAAATAATAAATCACTAAGGGAAGCAGTGGCTATTAATGCTCTCATCATCAACTTCTGTTGAGTTTTTAGGGACCAAGTTAATTCTTCTGTTGAGTCTGCAGAATGTTAGGGCAGGTGTGCTTTAAATTCAGCATAGTCTTGGTTTATTCAGAACCTTTCTCCTCAACAGTCCTTAGAAGCAGCAGCGTTTTATGGAGTATGATTCAAACATAAGGGGGGGAAAAAGCCAATCTTATCTTTTCTACCTTTTCCCCTAAGCTCACTTCCACCATTAAAGACTGTTTTGAATTAGTACAGGAAAGGAGGATGGGAAAAGGAAGTGGTCCCCTGAAGCATGAGAAACAACTAGGTTCCTCACAGGCAACCAGAAATAAAACATGTTCTTCCACTTGATTTCAAAGTAAGATTTACCTTGAAGTTGTGAAGCACACGATGCCAGGCTGCTTAACCACAAAGCCTCAGGTACTCAGAAGTTGACAGATCCTGCATCTCTTTGACAAAGTGGGTAGGTCAACTGTCTGCAGCAGCTGCATTTCCCACTGCCCAATCTGATGACCCAAGCTTGTCTTGCTGTTTACATTGGTAGAGGCAGATTGTGTAAGTGAGGAAGACGGTATAATGGGAATTTGGAATTGACAGATTTTCCTGTGGTTTTGGATCATAGTTCTCTACAGATGTATTTAGTTTGTTACTGTGACAGAAAGGCAGGAGGTTATTAGATTTATTGAAGAAAATATGTTGATTTGTACAAGGCATATTGGTGAAAAGAGGAAAGGACGGGATCTGTCTTTCACTGAGTAAGTGTACAAGATCTGCATTGGGTAAGAGCTTGGAAACCACTTGAAAAATATTGCCATTGAGAGGGTTCATCAGGGAACAAGTCAGTCCAGTGCTTACACAGTCTTTGGTTGCTGTGTCATGACATGATCATGAGTACAAGGAGAGCATATCAAAGGGACATCACTGCAATTGCAGGTATATTATATTGTGGAAACCAGGGTGAATTTGATGGCAATGTCTGTGCCTTTCCTGGCTTTCTTCTTTGTCACAGCTTTGACTAGGTGGATTATGGTGTACTGTGCTGTCTAAGGAGTATGTGCTGTCCAGATTCTCTGTGGCAGTCCTTCTAAAAATGGTCTGAGACATAATGATTAAAGATTTTTTTATTCTCACTGACTGTACTTTGCCTAATCAGTGAATGAGAGGAAGGGTTTATCTTCAGTTGTCAGTCTGGTTTATGACAGTGCAGTTGTGTGTGATTTTCATTGCTATTCTAGCTGAGGTACTAGCATTTCAAACATTTGAAAGGCCCGTATCTGTAGTGTCTCTGCAGCACACCGTCTTCCATGACTGTTTGGGATTGATATCTTTATGATAAACTCTAGAAGGTTTTGAACAGCACGGCTGTCATTGGCCCCAGGAAGTTGCCACAGAAGTCTGGACACCTCAAAGAATCACAAGCTTAGAGATGCAGACTTAACGGAAACATTCCTAAGTTGTGCTGTGCTTGGAGACAGGGCAGAATCTTGCCCTGTTTGCCCTGCATTGAAAGGAGTAATGTTTGTTTAAGCATGTTAAACCAGTCACAGTATATTCATGTGTTCAATTTGCATTTTTGTATTTTCTCTGTACTTATAAGTCTGTGATCACAGGATTTGAAACAAAGGTAGCTGATAAATTTTATTATGTCCAATTGTTTGGTATAATTTGTTGTCATTTCTAAAACTTCTTGTAGTTTCTGGGAATCAGCAAGAACTTTCTTCAGTAAAGAGTGAAGATTTTGGGAATGTTCAGGAGATGTCTACAAAATGTCTCATTGTGGGCCCACTCAGTCTTCGACTGGATAGCAGTGCAGTACATCGGATAATGAAAATGATAGTTTGTGCTCTGGAACATGAATATGAGCCATACAGCAGAACTAAGCCAGGTTTGCTCCTGTTGCATATATGCAAACATACAGAATTAAACCAAACTAAATTCAATGTTCTTGAAGGTGTGACTTCCAAATAGTTGAAATCCAAATATGTCAAGGAATTTTATGAGTCCAAAGAGCAAAATCTAAAAGATAAAATTAATTGCATTATCCCCAACAGTGTTGTAAATACCTCTGAGATAATTTCAGACACTTTGGAGGCCATTTGTTTCAGTCACGAGCCTCCTTGGAGGGCTTAAGGAGGACTTATTTCATTGGCAACTCTAGCTTAAATTCAGAGTCTTAGAGAAGAAAGTGTCCCTGGCAGTGTGTATATATTTGAAATACTAGTTATGTAGGGTAAAAATATATGGAAACAAGCAATGGTAAACTGTCAAGATTAACTTCTAAGAAAGAGCTACTCAGATTTCAAGGCAAGAAAAATCCACTTATGGTTGCATTAGCCTTAGGTAGTACCAGTGTGGAATAAAATTATTAAATATAAAAGACATGGGGGAAGCTGTCCATTTTTTGCTAGTCCCTAACCATTTCTGAAACAGCAACTATAGGAGGTGCTTTATATATTTAATCAATCATACATAATCTTGATTTATTGTAGATATTGTGGATGGAAATAGAGCTATGCCAAGTTCAGAAGAAGTAGCATCATTGGAGGAATACATTCCCACTAGACTTACAACATTCACTGTTCTTAAGTGTACAATTATAATCCCTGTGGCAGAATTCAATTTACTAGACCACTTGATGCCAATAATCATGGGTGAGAAGGTATGTATGCACAGATATTTATTCAGGTCTTTATATCAACATGTGCTATTTCATTTAAATTTTCTCCCTGGGCTTTTATTCCGTGTGCCAGATATATTGCTTATCAGTTTGGTGTCCAGGAGCCTTCAGATACCCAAGACAAGTGCTGTGTGCAGCAAATAGCTAGACTTGTCAAATCATGTATAAATTGAAGGTGTTGTGAAAATAACTGTATTTGTGAAGCATTTATATGTAAGAAAGATGAAAACCATTTGAGAAAGTTGTGGGTTTTTTGTTTGTTTTTTAGAGATAGACTTCAGTAGCATTAGGTGATGGAAAAAATGATGACATTCTTGATAACGTAATAGATACATGCTGACTAGGAGACCTCCGACTTATGCTGTATTTTCTTACAGAATGTGCTTATTTGTAGCATATTGATGTGATCTAAGATTGTGTATGTGCAAGAGGACAGAGGACAAACCTTCATTTATGGTATTTCTTATAGTGTGCTTGTATAGCCATTTTCATTGGTGAATTGAAATGCACACTATATACATTAATACTTCACTTGATTCACTAGTTTCTAGGCTGCAGCGTATATAAAATGTTAAGCATGTGTCATTCAGTAAGTATACTTAAGGTTGTGTATCTTTAAAATTTAGACTGCTGTCTGGAGTGGGCAAACTGGTTATCTGTTATAGGCTTGTGAGTGTTAGAAGACGGGACAATGCTGAGTGCCTAATGGAAATACTATTTCCTTTCAGCCTGGTGTAGCCCAGTGGATTGCAGTATTGTCACCTTATGGGTGTGGACAGATGGTGTTTTTATAATGGGTGAAGCCAAGCATATTCAAACTAGTAATTTTGAATTTTGGGTTGGAAGTCGTGCACATATCAACTTATTGTCCTAGTTTGATACAAGTTTAATACAGTTTTTAGACCCATAAAGTAATTTGGATTGGAAGAGATCTCTGGAGGTGACCTCCAGGAATCTGAAGTCCTGTTCAAAGCAAGCCCGAGTGAAGCAGGTTGCTCCTGAGTGTGTCTGCTGTGCCCGTGAATGCATAATATATGACAGTGTAAAGGTTAGATCAGCATGTGTTTCATGGTAGTGCTTTGGAGGGATAAAAATACAAACATTTTATAGAACAAAATATTTCGACTTCGCATATTTCTGTAGTGGATTGACCTTGGCAGCTGCCAGGTGCTCACCCAGCCACTGTCCTGCTCCCGCTCCTCAGCAAGACAAGGGGAGAGAATAGGATAGGTTGAGATCATGAATGAGGGAGAAGATACTTGCCAGTTACTGTTATAAGCAAACCAGACTTGACCTGGGGACAATTAATTTAATTTATTGCCAATTAAAATAGATTTGGGTAGTGAGAAACGAAGGGATCCAAATAAAATCTTTTCCCTATCCCCTTTTTTTCACAGGCTGAACTTCACTCCTTTATTCCCTGACTTTTCTATCTTCAGGCCCACAACACTGGGAGGTTGTGGTTAGTCCATAACTGTTGATCCTCTGCCATTCCATCTTTCTCATACGTTTCCCCAGCTCCAGTGTGAGTCCTTCCCTCCAGTGTGAGTCCTTGAGGGAACAGTCTGCTGCAGTGTGGGCTCTGCACAAGGCTACAGGGTCCTTCAGGGTATATCCACCTGCTCCAGTGTGGGATCCTCCACACAGCTCTGCTGTGTGTGGTCTCTTTCATGGGCTGTAGGACAATCTCTGCTCCTCTGCCTGGCACATCACCTCCTCCTCCTCCTTCTATGACCTTGCTGTTTCTCACTTTTGGGTTGTTTTTTTTTTCCCCTGACTTCTCTTAGGCTATCTGCTCTTTTTACCTTTTTAAAATACATTTCCACAGAGGTGCTGCTGGGCTCAGATGTGCCCTGTGATGGAACCGGCCATATCCGGCACAGGGCAGCCTCTGGTCTCCCCTCACAGAGGCCCCCCTGCTGCAGCTCCCTTGCTGCCAGCACCTGGACACCGATGACCAAGACAATTCTGGATAAAAGTTTATACATATATTTTAAACTTTGAAGAAATGTTTTTGTAAAGATGCATATTATAATGACTGTAAAGCCATGGTATCTATAATCACTTCATTACATGTAGATTTCCTTGAGTGTGTGAGAAGGCAAGAATATATAAATACGGTAAAAAGTACAGATTAGCATAAAAATTGCATTTTTTTTCCTCCTCTCCCTTAGAATGTAAGTGGCCAGTTAAATGCTGCGAGCTTCCAGCCCCTGCGGCCTTTACCTTCCATCCGAATTTTGGTGGATAAGGTTAACCTGGAGCACTCGGTGCCGATGTATGCTGAGCAATTGGTGCATAAGGTCAGCAGCCTCGCCCAGCCGTCTGACAACCTGCTCCATTACTGTTACTCGCACTGCTATCTGAAGGTAAAAGAAGGCTTGAGATCTGTTTCTTACTGCAGTGTGCTGAGGAAAAGTTAAGACAAATGTAGATAATCCTGAGTGTTAGCAGGGTTCTTGGGAGAAGGTTTTCAGCTTATCTGAAAGGACGTAGAATGAACACATTTTGCAGAATGTCATTGTTTGGGATTGCTACTTCTGACTTGAGCCAAATGTTTTGTAACATGAACAGAGAACTTCACAAAAAGGAACTATGCAGACTGAAGCCCTGTATGTTTTTCAGTTTGAGAGGATTTTTTTTCTGTTCAGAAAGCTTTTACCAGTTGTTTGTTCAGTGTTTGCAAAATGTGGGCTTCAGTTTTGACTGTTACAGGGTTTATTTGCTAGCTTTAATAAAGGCAAAGTGTTCTGTTCTTATGTGAATCGTGATACATCATATTAAAAAGTTAACTCTAATACCATTTGTTTTCCATATTGAACAGGGAAAAATCATAAAGAATAGTTGTATTGAACCTTTCTTTAGATGCTCTTAATACGAAAAAAGGTTTTTAAGGGAAGCTTCTAATTTCCTTAGATATTACTTTTTTAGGCCCAAGTCACTATAATTACAAACAATTACTTATTTTCTATGAAAGGCAGTGTGCAATCTGCAGTTTAAAGGATATAGAATAATGTATTCTAGTTGGTAAATTATAATTTGGCTTTTTTTTTTTTTTTAATTCAGAGCACAGTTAACCTTATTTTTGAGTGAAGAAGATACTTTCTATATGCATTCCTGCTGGGACATTTATTTAGGTAGATTTGGGTAGCTATATTTGTGTTTGAGGGGAAAATAAATTATCTAAAAAAAATGCACAGTTTATGTTGTATTTGAGTATATTTAAAAATGTGTGTATCATATTATAAAAGTAAATAGAAAGTAATCTAACCAGGCAATAATATACCCTTTGACCAACCTGATTTGTTTCAGATATTCGGTTTTCAAGCAGCACTGACTTCTTTGGACAGTAAAGGGTTGTACTGCATCCCTGTTCCAGTTACTCCTTCATTCAGTACTGCAGTTTATGGCAGGCTGGTCAAGTTTCCCAAATACTGGTGAGCGTTAAGCATATACAATTTATTTAAGTAATGTACTCAGTTATTTTGGGGTTTCTAATGAATGATTTAAAAATGCCAAGCTCCTTATAAATCCCTTAACTTTTCTGTCTCTTCTGCCATATTCTCCTGTTAAGTCTCTTATGAATAACAAATTTCTTTGTAAGGATAGCTGAAACCTGGACACTGTTTTAAACTCAACCAAATAAAAAGCAAAAATGTGGGGAAGGAACCCAAAACACCACAACCCCACAAAAAGACAGTCTTTTCTTGACTTTTATTTCTGTTGGTCATTACAGTTGGAATGTGTTTTAACATTGTGATCAGGTTCTGAAAACAATTCTGTGTTTTTTTTATGAAATGAACTGTATAATTTTTTTTTCTTTAATGCCACAGAAATTCAGTTTTAAAATTCATCTCTACAGGTTAAATCATGTGAACATTAATGTCAGTATGTAATAGTTTTTATTAATTAAAAATTGTATTTATAAAAACTATCCTACTGAAAATGTGTATTGGCAGTACTTTGGGCAGGACGTTAATTTTTATTATCCTTCATATTGAGCAGTAGTTATCTGCTCAAAGACTACATTATGACTAAATCCATATAAAGAATCTTACATAAAAGAATAAGATAACAGAAAAGCAGGTAAATGTGTTAAATACTTTGGCTTCAAACACTGTGTTGTAAAGCTAATTTGTAACATTTGTTTGTGAAAGTTTATATACTAAGTTTATCTCTCATAGGTTGTGATACTGTGTTAAATATGAGTTTTTTAGCATAATCAGCACACCACCAGGTGGTAGCAGCCTAATTGACTTTCTCATATTTTCCATCAGTAGTTTAGGAGAGTACTAAGTACTTCACATTAATTGGTGTTCTGTTATGGTAGTTTGCTAAAAAATAGTAAATGTTACCAGGATGACCTATAATCAGCACTAATCAGAGTACTTCAGTACTCTGGCAGGATTGACTGCCCTTCCTGACATGACCTGACATTTAACACTAAGCTCTGTTCAGTGATCCTTGTTAGTAAACTGAAGAAATAAATTAGTGTTTGGTGGTTATCTTAAATTTCTTTAGTACATTATAAAACCTGTGATTAGGTGTGCGAAACAAAAATAATAGAGATGCTAAGTAGTTGGAAAGAATTTGTCATCTGACAAGTTTATCGTATTCAAGTGCTGGTGCTTTCTCATGAATGCCCTTGTGCTCTCTTTTGTGTGTGCTTGTGTTTGTTGCACTCGATCTCTTGCTTGCTCATGCTTGGTTTCTTATGCTTTTCCACATGTGGTGTTGCATGCTTGCCATCGTGCTCTGTCTCATGTGTGCATGGTCTTGCGCTAGTGTTCTCTCCCTTTCTTGGCCATTCTCTGTTTCTCTCATGCTTTCTATCTTGCTCACTTTCTCTCTCTTAAAAACACATTGCATTACGATGTGTGCCCAGCTGGAAAATAGAGCATGGAAGACTAATAACAGAGAAATAAAAGCGAACGGTAGTTTTGGGGTGCGGAGGCAGGGGAATGGTCCTGACTTAAAATAGCAAATGATCTATCAGCACTTATTAGCAGATCTTCTAAGACCAGCACTTATTGTAGTCTAGTGTATTTTATAATAATTTTCCTAGTTTGCTCGCATTTTTCCCTGTAATAGAATATATTTCTAAAGCTTATTTATTTATTAACAGTGTGAAATAATTATATAAAATTAACTTATTCCAACAATTATCTAAACTAAGCAACACCAATTTGCGGGTAATAAAGTAGAAAAACAAATGAGTACAGCAGCAGTCTGGTTAAATGAAGTGTAGTTTGAAGTGAATAAAACTCCAGATGAAACGCATCAAATAGCACTTGAACTAAATCGAAATCAGCATGAGGACTGAGAGCTTCATTGAAGTCATGCAGTGAGTGAGAATTAGTCTGGTAGGATAACCTGGTAATGTCATTAAACTCAAATTCAGTCCTCCCCCCCAAATTATACCACCTGCTTTATTTGGACTTTTAGATTTCACATTCCAGAGCTTCTTAAAGTACACACATCTGATGCTACATGTGTTCCTCTGTTTCTTCATAGAAAATATATACCACAGACCATGCCTTTTAAAAACAAAGACGTTTTATGAACTGTTATGGAATCCCTCAGGTAGTGTGTTTTGAGTTAGCAGTGAAAATCTCAACTTTATTTCTGACATAAATCAGTAGAATAGCTTTCTTTTCTAGTTTCAATATAATAATCTCAAAATATATAAAGACTGCAGTAATATTTATTTTTTAAAACTAGTTGATAAACATAGGTAGCATGTCTTAACAGATGAAATTTCAGTATCATTGGCAACTTTACTAAGTCAATTGAATAACCATAAATGTTACAAAAGTGTTGTTTCATTTACCTACTAGATTGATGTCTGTTTTAATTTCAGTTAATGTACTTTCTTCTTATAAAAGAAATACACTCAAGCTTGCTACTTAACTAAGTCATGGACATCTTTTAAATTGTATAGCTAATCTATTTTTATATGAAAGCAAAAACATCTGGTCTTTTGTTTTTGTCAGACATAACAAGATGCAAAATACAATGTTAATGTCAATATTTTACAGCTACTTTATGTAGTGTTGCATGCCAGATTGTAAAGCAGCTTTCAAGAGGATGTCTAAAACCAACTGAGAATTAACAGAATATGGTTAAAAGCCTATAATGAATGACAAGAATGTTTATTGCCAAACAGAAATCTTGAGAGGAATTAGCTCATTTATTTTTCTGTTTGGGCTTTTTTTTTTCTTTTTTTTTTTTCTTTTGGCTACAGTCAATATCTGTAGTAACAGATGAGGTAATCTAGTGTAAGACATTTCAGTATTACAACGCTCTGTCGCTTATAAAATATCACTTTATTGTAGTTCTGAAGGATATTAAAGTAACATTAAAGAATATAGATTCTGAATAGCCTTTCTTTATTTTTCTCATGTCTGAATTGATAGCAAGGTATGTTGTTGATATATTTTGAGCTGGATATTGTTCCAGTTATGTGTGTTATTTTATTGCTTTTTTCTCTTTTCTTCACCTGTCTACTCTAAATTCCCTTCCTATGGTAAGTGTTCAGACTCTAATTTTCCTTTATCAGGATTGTGTGAAGGTTCTCAGTTACTGTCTCCACTTGTGACGGGCTTTGAGA
>JBCJKH010034705.1:0-22222 GCA_039877255.1 Loriculus beryllinus
TGGTACACCTCTTTGCAAAGGAAATTGTAGGTAGGTGATTTTTTGGTTGCTGTTAGATTAACCTCTCCTGGGTTTCATAACTCTACTGGCACCTTTTGATATTGCTGGTCAGTATACTGTAGTAAACTAGGGTTTAAGAAATCTTTCAGTTAAAAAATCACATCTGTTGACACTCATTTACTGACATAAAAGGTGTGCTAGACCACTTAACAGATGGCTTTTAAAATATTATTGTTGCAGAAAGCTTTCTCTACCAGTGCTTTCCAGGTCTTGGAATTCTTATTGTAAGCCTGAGTAATGAAACGAGCTGAGGTTTTTCCCTCAAAACACTTTTCATATGCTTTTTCCTTTCTCTTACTTGAAAGTTTGTTGCTTTTATGACACAGATAACCTGAAAGAAACCAGAGAAAACCTGAAAGAAATATTATAACCTGTTGGGATTGAGTCCAGCCATAATTTGAAGATAGTGTAAATTTGTCCAGGATTTTCAAGCTGTCACTGTTTTATTCAGTGCCAGTTGCCATACCTTGGAATCCGGAACAGTATGCGCTGCAAAACTGCCAGTGCTAGGCTTCCTGTGTGCACCATTAAATAGCTTTCTATGTGGTTCTGTCTAGAAGGTTTGCATATTCTTAGAGGTGGGACAAGTAACTTTCATCACATACATTACAGTGTGGACCCATAAATCCTTTGGTTTAAGAAATATTGATCTGGAATATGAGCAACCTCAAAGGTTCCTACCCCTGTTAACAGTAACTGCAAATATTTGCCAAGAATGGTAAAACAGTTCTTAAGCAGGTGGGCATTTATGGTCAGCCTTACTTCTGGTGGCCAGAAGTATTTCACAACTGTTATTTTCCATTTTTTCTCTATTAAACACATTTATTGAGATTAAAAATTATTTTTAATTCTATAGTTGATTTATATTGTAACTCCACTTTTAAAAATAATAAAATCAGTTTGTGGTTTCAGCCGTTGTGGTACTTACAAAGTACTTGAGATTTAGGTGTCTGTTTGTTGTAACGAGGGTCTGAATCAAATAACTAAGCCCAAGCGTGCCTGTGCTTCAGCATAGGTACTCAAGTTGGTCTTTATGTTTTCTAATGGATGAGATGGTTAAAATTTGCAAATCCTTTTACAGCATCACAGCGTGTTGAATTTGGCTCAGGAATTGCAGTTTGCAGGTAACTGAGTTCCTTTTGTGGAGGAAAAAGATAATGCCTTAAACAATTATACGCTTTGTGAATATGCGGCAGAAATGAACTAAGGTGCAGTTACCAGATAGAGCCACTTTCTTCTCTGTTTTCAGTGTATGCTTAGACAGAACATGGTGATACATCTTCTAAGTATTTGCATTTCAGGAGTTACTGAATAATAACCATTATGTTGATAGACTTTACTGCATTTTTATGCATCTTGTAGAATGGAGGTTCTGCAATTTGATTCTGAAAACACCTGAAAATTAGAAATGCTTTGTAGGCTGTATGCAGAAAAATGTGCCTTTGCAGATGGCTTAAAGCAATATTCTTTAAGGGTAACACAAACCTTTTGTAATATTTCTTAGTATTTGTCTGTACATATTGTAAAAGTATTTTATATCTGGAGGGAATAAATGTAGACCAAGGAATACAAGAAACCCATATGAGAAAATTTAGCACAAAACTTACTGAATGTCTGTTGTCTGGGAGATTAAAGTTAAGCTTATGTAAAATATTCCCCAAACCATACGTTTTTTATCTATTAGTAGGATAAATTCAGTGACAGATTCCAGGTCTTTCAGAGAGCTTTTGCTGTAAATTGTTTTTGAGAATATGGAAAAAGAATACCCAGAGACCATTTCTCCTCAAAAAACTAAAATGCATTTTTAATGACTGTATATTCTAATCACTGATTGCATAGTTGTAATATCACATAGTTGTACTATCAGCTTGCACACAACAGAGTAGTGCTTTGATTAGAAGATAACCATTGTCTTAGACAGTCAAGCATCTCTAAATGACAAGGGGAAACAGTGTAGTTCTATGGTAATAGAGCAGTTTGGCTGGGTAGCAAATTAATTTTTCTGCATCCTGAATTGGAAAGAATGTGATAGTCTCAGAAGGCACCTACACTGTAAGAGAACTTTTTAATTCAGTCTTTTTTTTGGCAGGAAGAGGTGGAGGCTTTTGATTTTGGATATTTACTTTTGATGCATTATTGGATGCTAGTTTTAGTGTTCATAGTTCATAGTTTCATAGATTTATAGAATCATAGAATCATTTACATTGGAAGGGACCTTCAAGGTCAACCAGTTCCAACCACCTGCCACAGGCAGGGACACCTTCCACCTGGTTGCTTGGAGCAACCAGGTTGCTCCAAGCCCCGTCCAACCTGGCCTTGAACACTGCCAGTGATGGGGCAGCCACAGCTTCTCTGGGTAACCTGTGCCAGGGCTTCACCACCCTCAGAGTGAAGAATTTCTTCCTAACATCTGAGCTAAATCTCCCCTCTTCCAGTTTAAAGCCATTCCCCCTTGTCCTATCACTTCAGGTTCCTTGGATGGTCTTAAACTAGATCTTTTGCTACAGCAGGTAGTCTCCCAGTCCCTGCCTTTGCCTTCTGCCACTTGGGCAGTGTGGCTGGAGCACTTGCTTACCTAGTTGCTAAACTGTATACATAAATCTGCATATTCTGCGCTGTTATAGGTGTGTGTTTTCATTTAGGCCTTTACTTGCAGTTTTTTAGAAGATTTCAATTCTCATCAGTTTTCACAGCACAATTATATCAGAATATTTTTTTATATATGTATGTACAAGGAACAATTTTTTTTTATTAGGCATAGGAGAGAAATCATTTATGAGTAAAACATAAAATGTAATAGTTTGCTTATATAACATTGTCTCAAAGGCTTCTCTTAAAAAACATCCATATAGGAAAAGCTAATAATTTCCAACTGCTTTCCCACAAGTATTTGTAAGTATTAAAATAAATGCTACAAAGTAAAAAAGGAAGATGGAAGAAATGCAGATGAAAAAAACAATGTAAAAATGTAGGTAGTTGAACCTAAGCTTGTAATCTAAGTATGTCACTTGCATAAAACATGATTTTTTTTAAAGTTAGTGGTAGAGAGGTCAGGGCAGAAGTTAATCTTGAATTTTCTGAAAGATAATATTGTTCAAAAATTTAGAGCTTTTGGTTACTGTTGTAACTGAGATTTTTTTTTTCTTTTCTTTTCATTTCATTTCTATAATAGAAATACATCCAAAAGCAAGTTGTTGTTGAACTCCAAAAAGACTAATTGGCAAAACTGTTTTGAGCTATGGATTGTCTCATGACTATATGTTACCATATAGAAAAATGTATTTTATATTTATTATTATAATATTATATATGTTGATCTATATTATTTTATGTTCATATAGAAATTCATATATTCATAGGGTGCTTGTTAGACAAAAGAGAACTGTGATAACAATTTTCAGAAGTGTTCTTGCTTAATTCTTAACTGACTCATTAAAATTATGAGGGTTTTAATTTTCTTTTAAAGTTTGAAGTCAGCATGACATCTTTCATGCTTCAGCAGAGAACATTTCTGCTGCTTATTGACAAAGTAGCACTCTCATAGTGAAGCTAAACAGATCTGATGCTCTGAGAGGAATGCAGAACAGTTGCAGGATTTATTTTTGAAAAAGGTTATTTTCCTCTGTGGTATAGTTCTCACAGGAATGAAAAGAAGCTAACAAAGTTAATCTTCATTATCAGGTATTTGCTATGATGACTTCAATACTGTTTACCTGGAAAAAAACAACAAATCTGACTTAAAAGTTCATGGAAACAGTCCTCACCCACTTGTGACAGGCTGCCAGCTTCCTCTAAAAACTGTTGATCACTACTTTCTGAGTGCAGCTTGTCACCCAATTTCCCACCCATCTCACAGACAACCCGTCCAGTCTGTAATTTGCCAGTTTGTCTAGGAGGAAGCTGTGAAAAATTGTCAGATGCCTTGCTGAAGATGGGTGTGACATTTGCCCTGATCCCGTTGTTAAGGAATACCCCCATATCTCCATGACCTTTCAAAGATTATATATCGTGGCCTTGTAACAGTGCCAGCCATTTCTCTTTGCATCCTCGGGTGGTTTGTTTCATAGAAATCTTTTTTGCTAATAGGAAGTATATCAGCAGTTGTCACAGAGAAAGTAGAATCTCCATTACTACCATTCTTTAAAAAATCTATTACTCAGACACTTGTCCTTTCAACCTGAATTATAAATGGCAGAAAATTACAGTTAATCCTGTTCTGTGCTGAAGGGGAATTAATAGATTAGCTCTTGAAGTCTTTTCCAGCCCTATGGTTCTGTGTGTGAAATCTGCATTTCACCTTCTGGCAGCGAGTGTTTCTGCTTTGCATTACTTATACTTGTCAGCAATACTGACCTAGGAAGGTAATCCAGCAGTGGCACGACTATGTAGTACTTGTATTGTTTCAGAAGGATTTCCAAAGAAGAGGGAGCAATAACTTCACCTATGAGAAAGCATCAGATTGAACTTTTTGAAAGAGGCTTCTGCACTTAACATGAATAAAACTGATCTCCAAAGTATCCAGTGATACGCCAAATTGTAGTCCAAGTATTCTGGCTTATTTTAATGCTTGTTTTTAGCCTGTTTAGCTTGGTTTTATTTTCTAAAGATGTTTCTCTTTTTGACTTTTGTAAGTAGAGGACTATATTGGTAAATTTGAAAAAATATTACCTACTAGAGAAAAATAATAGTTGAAAATTTACCACTTGTTTCCTTTTATATTTCAGGCATTGGTGGTAATCTAGTAGCTATTCAAGCTAGCAGAATTTCTACCTACCTCCATTTACATAGCATTCCTGGAGAGTTGCCAGAAGAAGCCAAGGGTTGCTATTATCCATGCAGAACATATTATGGTACAGGTATGTATTAGTTAATTGTCAAAACTGCTGTCTCATGTCTCCACTTTTCCCTCCTGTATGCCAGACTGTACTACCAATGAGAAATGTCAACAAACTAGACTTGGTGTGTGCAATTGAAAGGCAGCAGAGACTTGGCAGTTTCCTTTGCCTGCAGTTGTTTGAGCGTGAGAATCACAAGGAATTCTGTAGGAGAAGGTGGTGCGTAGAGAAGAACACAGAGAAAGGTGTAACCCTGGCAAGGGCTGAAGATAGGGGCAGGATGCTGTGATACCTACTCAGAAGGATTTCAAACTTCATCTTTGTTTAGATTGTTTACCTGCTCCTAACCTTTGTCATTTAACTCCAGAAGTTCAAACCAATCTCCTGTTAGGACCAAACGTTATCTCTAACATTATTGCTAAATCCCTGCTTGCCATTTCCCATTTGCCATTCTCTTTCTACATTTTTGCTTCACAGCTTATTCCTCCTCTGTATTGCCCCCTTTCCCAATAATGTAGAAACGGTGGTGAAAGGTTTCAACAGTGTGTATTACACTTCCATATTTATGAAATGGATTGGAACTGATGAGAAAGTGGTAATGTGGGATTACTTGTTAGAAGTATAAGGTACTTCTGAGGGTGTCTCGAATATGGTGTCCAAAAGATCTTCTTTCCTAGGATGGCTTTAGGAGGTCACTGCAGCTCCAAAAATTAGATGGCATTACATGAGTGCAGAATGAAAGAGACAGTTAACACCGTCTCCTGGAAGGGCCCTGCTTAACTTTTCTGGCAGACACTAGAGGTAGCTTTTTCTTCCCCACGTGAAAATCCTCAAGAAGACTACTGGCACTGCTCCCCAGTAGTCAATGCTGTGGACTTTGGAAGTGGCTTTTTATATTAAAATTAATAAAAAACTGATATAGTAATTTTAAATGTAACTGAATTTAAATTAATTGTTTTTAATTGTAGGAGTAAATAACAAATCAGCCCAAGTTCTGCTTCTTTTGGTGATTCCTGGACACCTGATTTTCTTGTACACTATCCACTTAATGAAAAGCGGACACACTTCCTTAACTCCCATCTTTATAGCAGTATATTTGTTTGCGGCTCTGTTACAGGTAAGAACAAGTACTAATTGAAAATCAGGGTTTTTTTAAGAAAATTATGTTTATCTGGTTTCTGAAATCTCATGAATAGTACAAGAAGGTAGGGGTTAATACAGGTTTTCAGCACAGTTCTGAAGTAATTCATTATCTTTGCATGTATACAGCTTCCTCATATGTATCTGTATTGTGAATGCTTTTCAGAAAACACCTGACTTCATTACTTCCCAGTCATGCATCTTGAGTTTTCTCTTTCACGTGCTTCTTGGAACCATTGCATCTAAAATCCCCATCCTTTTAATCAACTACAAGGGAAGTGAAGAGAAGGAAAAGTAGCAGTCATGAATAATGAATGTGTTGTCAAGGAAAACTGTCAAAATACTCCTAAAGTGGTTCGCGTTACAATTTTAGTTAACGTGTTCAAATGTACAGTAAATGAGAATGTTATGGCTTGGTTGGTCATTCTTAATATTTACTAAAGTAGAAATTAGTCTGACAGCAATCACTGTAATTGCATTAGTTGTCAAATGTTGTTATATTATTTTGGCTGGTTTTAACTAGCAGCCTGTAGATACGAGACGATGGCAGTTCTTGAAACACGCCTTTTGAAATAGCAATGTCTCAATTTAAATAATTTCATCTAGAGAAATCAGTAAAACAAAAATAAACGTTTTTCTTAAATCTATGGCCAATTTTTAGCTAAAACATGGCTGAATTAACTATAGAGTTTCATTGTACCTTAAAAACAAAAATTGACTGTTCATGTTACACAATACATGTTGAAATATCCATTAGTTCTACATACTCCTTCTATGAATGTGACCAATTTAGTTTTAAAATACAAACAATATCATCAGTCAATCCGCAATAAAAATTATATTTTTTTATGATTTAAATTCTCTAATATATATCTAAATTTCAATATAGATAGGTTTCAAAAACTTTTGCTATTTTAATTTCATATGAGAATTCTATAGGTTTTTTTGGTAGAATATAAGTGATAAAATTCCAACCCTGGCAAATGAGAATGTCATACTAAAAGTTCTAAATTACTTTTCATTCTCTTCTTACATAATATTCCTAGAGTCCAGCCTTATCACTGGTTTTATAGTGTGTTTTCTTGTGGAAATGATGCTGTTCCTTCACTCTGTTCTGGCTGGCTAGTTGTCCTTTCCAATAACTTTTGAATCCTTTGGCCCATTTCAGTCAAGTTTTTCTGTGTCTTGGCATTTCTTTGTCTTGGCTACACTTAACAAAAACAAGATGGGGAAAGAGTCTCCGTTAATGTCTCTGCTGAAGGTAACACTGCAGTGTGATTTCAGCCATTATTAGACTTCAGGGATTTCACAAAGGAATCAGCCTGAATTCATAAATTCATATGAAATCCATAAAGTCCTTGGCTCACAGAACTGCAATTGTGTGTTTAGGGATACAAGCCTTTTCTTCAGCAGCAGAGGACAGATCAAGATATGAGAAAAGCAGTTCAGCCAAAAACCAAGTTAAGGGATTAGAGCAGGACTTTCCAACACACACTAATTCAGATCCAGCATTGACATGTATGCACATGTAAAGTTGAGCTTTATAAATTCCAGGTCTGATTAGAGCATTGGATTTTGCAGTTGTGTATCTGAATTGCAGTCTATAAGGCCACACCTTATTTCCTTGATTTTGTATTTGTAAAGCAGAGATAAAGCTTTTCTTCACTTGCCCTTGCTTCCTTTTATAGATGATTTTTTCCTCTTTCTTCTGTCTTTAGCCGTAACAAGTAGTTTTAAATGTATTTACTTGCACACTATAACTTCTAATGGGTCTTGACAAATTTACAGTTTTGGAACCCCATGTTTTTTAACACCTTCTAAAATATTTATAGATTCATTTACCCATTTTAATTATTCTGGTATTTTTGTAGTAGTGATTATTGTAGTTTTGCATACCTCTAGTTAGAGCAGATTTAAAATGTTCAGACAGCCATTTCTTGCTTTAACTCTTAAATCTTGAACATATATTTATTTACTAAAAGCAGTTGTGTGCTTTTAAGTTTCTGTTTTCTCACAGAAAACCCTTATTTGTACTCATTCCTCTTCCCTCTTTTCGGTGACATCATCTATGCATGTGGGTTTTGTAAAGAACAGTTTTCAAGCTACCATTTCTTTTGGCATAAACCAACACTTACTGATCTCATTTATCCATAATTCTTTCAGATTTTTGTCCTTGCAGTGAGAGCTTTTCCAGTTCTGCTTTAAAATTGGAAAACCTCACAACTAATAGTTATCATTTAGATTATCAACAAGACAAATCCATTGACAGTTTTTTGAGCAGTGAGAGATCTGCATTCTAATCCTTTTTTATAATGTATTGGGCTTTGCATGAATTTTCACTCTGCATGGAATGTGTACAAAAACGGATATCAAAATTACAAGTCTGCTTGCAGGCTTTATCTTTTATTTTTGGGGTGGTAGAAAATAATTTAATAAAACATAGTGATTCCCAACGGAGTTAATTATGGTCAGTCTTGTGTTTGGGGAGGTTTGATATCACTACTTTGCCCTTTCCAATTCCTTACATATATTGAGCTGGGGGGTGGAAAAGGTAGCTGAATAATGATTATGACACCATCTACTTAACATTTATTGCACTGTGTTAAACTATTAATGCTAAATTAAAACCCAACAACAGCAAGAAAGTGATTTTTCTATCTTTAAAATTCAAGTGACTACTGAAATATGTTAAATTATTAATGATATATTTTACAGTGGACTAATATAGGTTGTTAGTTACCTTCAAGATCTGTTTATTATTTCTGACTGTCCAGCTCTTCATTTAAAATAGAGAGGAAGGGGTTAAGGAAATGACAAAAGTAGAACTAGAATGTTAAAGTGCACTAAAAGAAAACGCAGGGAAATGTTAATACAAAAACTTTAGCTATGACTAAAGGCTGTTAGGTCTGAATTAGCTCTGTAGTGAAGAGTCTTTTCTGTGCAGCACCAGAGGAAAATACTAAAAGGAAAATAGGAAGGAACATATAGGAAGGTATACCCTGTAAATTTGTAGGGTACTTCATACAGTGCGGTGTACAGTATGTGGGCAAGCCAGTGTGTATTAATGAAAAACAGTATATTGATTTTAAATGTGTTTTGGATTTGGTGAGTGGCCTCTGTTTCAGAGGAACACTCCTTTCTTTAAAATTTTACAAGTCACACACCAGTACGCTGCATGCAGTTACAATCTGTTGTTTGACCAACATGAATACATTAATTGAAAAACAGTCCTCTGCTTATACCTCAAAAAGGCTCAAGTATTTTTTAGCTGTATGAGGCCATGTACCGAGCAAAGTTTCATCCCCTGTCTTGTCAACCTGCAGCAGAATGAGAGCAGCGGTGGAATTGCCAAGCCATCAGTGCTTGCACAGAGTTCTGAGCATTCAAAGGCAGCCTCTGTTCTGCATGTTCTCACTGAGCCAGTAAAACGCCCTCTAAGGAATTTTCACACCTCCTAACCAAATCAGAGCACACAGTCATGTTAAAGACTCGGGGAATAAACAAACAATAGGAGATTCCCAGAGCTATTACCAAGTAATTCCAAAATGCAGTCCTTATCTAGTGAAGGTCAGATGTGAAATAATTTTTGCAGAGCTTCAAGGCTGTTTGGAGCAAGAGAAAGCCAAGAATTCAGCAGTACTCATAATGACTTCCTTCTCACATCAAAAGCATCTTGGATGTCTCACTAGTGTGGGGATTCTAATGATGGTATGGGCCTCTTCAGTGTGGAAAAATAACTCATGGGGTATACTGTACATTATAGAGAAATAAGGAAGGTTGTGTTTAGAGAGAAAATATTGATGCATTTTAAATACTGCTTTTTCTAGTAGGAAAGGTTATTTCCGAAATGTAAAGCAAGTTAACTGCTAAAAGAGACTACGTTATTCAAGGAAATATGAAAACAAATGTGGACAGTTTTACATGTTCACTGCTTTCTCATTGCAGCATGAGAAGCAGACTTGCCATATTTATTGGCATCTGAATGTGGCTATCACCCATGCTCTCAATTCCAGGGATGTTGCTGTCTGTGGTAGAACCTTGGCTCCTACCAGGTCATTAGCAGGGATATATAATTTTTTGCCTCCAGAAGGCTGAGCTCAAAGTGCTTATGTATGGAGCATGACACACTGAGTTGTGCTACAGCAAATGCACATTGAGCATACCTGAAAACCTGATGGTCAGGATTGCACTCCCCATTCAAACAGCTGACAGATGGCCTGAAATTAGGACTGTCTTGATTAAACCAGGATGTCTGACAAAGAAATCATGGAGACAGTCTCAGGAATGTGGATTAAATCTGTGGAATAAAAAAAAAGTGCCATAATCAAATAGAAAAAATTTCAGCTGAAATGGTATCTCCTTTTTTACTTAAAAGAGGTTTTAGTCTTTCATATAAGTAAGTACGCTATGCTGTCTGGGTACTCGGATACCATAGTGTAGTTAATACCAGTTAGGTACAACACAAACAGCAGCAGAAAGAAAGAACTTGCTGTTCAGTGGTTTCTTTGCTGCCAGACTTGACGGAAATCTCTGTATGTTTGGAGGAAATTATGACAAGATACACACCAGATACACTGCCTGAGAAGACAGGGGATACAGATTTCTTTGGAAAAATATATGTAGACCTTGCTCTGAGAGTGCACTGACTGCAGAATTCTGGCTCTAGAGAATGGAAATTCAGCAAGTTCAGTGTAGATCTACTAATAAACTTTACAGTTACTACTTAGCTTCACATGAAGACATTTAAAGCCATCTAAAATCTGAGGAATGTAATATAAAATTTAAGAGCTAACTTAATGAAGGGTCAAACCCACTAGAAGACCTAAACCATAAATCTTCTGAGAATGGTGTCAGAGTCAGTCTTTAAAGATCCTCAATTGGATGGTTTCACTCATAACTGGAAAACCTAAAAAACAAAAACCAAACTTTACCTTTGCATTTCATAGGTTTGTAAGAGTTCTTATTCCACAATTATTTGCATGTGTTTCCTGTCTAAAATAACAAAAGGAAACTACTTTGTAATGCACCTTCACATGGGAAAAATCAAATGTGAATCAGCAGTACTAGTAACATGCAGGATATCCTGTACAAGGCATCCTAAATAAGCTGCTAAAAGGTCTTGGTACTAAGCTTACAGGTGAATTTTGGTAATGCCCATGTGACAAAGCTTATGCAAATATATAACTTAAACTTTCTTTTTCCAGTTTGGTGTTTGAATTTGCTAATCCCAGCAACTAATGTATAAACTAATATAAATATAAAAGATTCAAATCTGCTTTACAAACATGATGCATTTCAACCTTATACATCTTATCACTGTGAATTTGACCTGCATTCACTCTCGAAATATGGTCATCTCAGATAAAAGAAATAATACAATTATAGAATGCTGCAAAGTATCAGTTAAGCTACAGGATGTCTAGACAGTATTAAGAATGTTTCAAAGGAATTATATATTATTATTTTCTATAGTAGAATTTAATTCTTTTCCCATTTCAGAAGTCACGAGAATTTAATTGTATGAGAAAATGCAGATAGTTTTTAGTGGTCCTTACTACATGCAAAAGACCAAAAATAACTTTTCTGTAGCTAAGCTTGTTATTTGTATCTAAAAACCTGCAAAGAATTAAATTTTATGCCCAATCACAAAGGAAAAAAATTGCTTTGTAATGTATATTGTTCCCATTTCTAGTCTTGGAATTATAAGATTTGAGATTTAAATAGTGAGGCTCACTCTTATTTAAGCATTTATATTCCATTGCAGTCTGATATAATTTGAATCAGAAAGTTCAATATTAAGTTTCTCTTTATTTCTGCCCTTTGTTGTACAAAATTGTATGTGTAGTTATATCCCTTATTTTCAGATTCTTCATAATTAGGATTTTATAAAGACTTCACTCCTGGTCTTTTCTTCCCTCCCTTCCTCCCTTCTTCTCATTCTTCTTGCTAGATTCTGCTGCTTCTGTCTTCTGAGGACCTTTTGTGACAATGTAACTGATAGGTCGTTTTAGAAATGCAGTCTAAACCTGATGATGTCTTTCATTTCATATTCCTCTATTTCTATTGTAATTTTTTCCCAGAAGTAATAATGAAGCATGATCTTCCTTTTGAAATATCAAAACTTCTGGAATTTTTCTGTATTTTCGCAGTCCATGCTCTCGGATTTTTTTTTTCTTGACCAGTGACTATAAAGTGCATCACTGTGCTTAGATCTTTTTCTATATATACATATTTAGTTATTTTTACTTTTCTTAAACCTTGCAGTTATTTCATTCTTCAGTCTGGAAAAATTCCCAGTGCTCGGTTTCATAATTCTACTACTATTCATCCCCCTTCCTTCAGAAAACATTGAATTATCCTCTTCCTCTGGATATTAAATAATTCAAAAATACTAGCTCACATCTTGAACCGAACTGCATATATTTACAAGCATTTCTTATCACTTTTCTACAGCATTTCATGTTAGTACAAAAATTATCTGTTTATCTTATTAGGCTTTTCAATGATGATGGTCTCTATTTTTTTCCCTGAAAACCAGCTGGTTTTCAATTAGAAGTAGGAAGGCTATCTTGTTCAAAGCATGAGTGCAGAGCAGAAGTATACAGTATTTGTACTGCTATGCCATCTGCATCATTTTGCTGAAATTATAGGAGTGTAGTTCTGTTGTGCCACTAAAGTAACAAGTCTTGTAATGTCTTTTGTATGTTTTTTCTTTGATCTTTGTGAGCGACTTCTTGCATCACTTTAAGTACAAGGACTTACTTTCAGCAAACTCATAGAAGGGCTTTTGCCCCCTCTTAACATTGATAAGAAAGAAATCTTATTAAGGATATAAGTCCCATTGGTTGACTTCTTCTGTCTTCTAATACAGACTACTGTGGCCAAATAAGTAACCATTTCCAAAAACTGATCTGTGTAATTCTTAAATGTTAGTGACTTTTTAGCCATGCAAATGCATAATGATTGTTCCTTCACCAAAAATAAAGGCTGATGAACTGCAGTCTTATAACTTACTCTGGAAGCACTATGTCCCAGCTGCCAGCATATACTGGTATAAGCAGCAGCTAATGTAATATGCTGTAACTTTTTTCCAATTACTTACAGAAGCCAGGTTTGTTATAATTTGCATTATTTGTTATGCATCCATAAGTTAATATAGCAAAAAAAAATTATTTGGGAAGGTTCACAAAACATACTTGCCAAACTACTGATTTTTCACAGTAGGCTAAGGCAGTTATTTCAAGCTGGAACATACATGAAGAAATGAAAGGGTTTTTTTGTGTCGTGATTTTTAAAGAGCCAGAAGTACATACTGACATTTCAATGGGACTGTGTGTGTTACGTCTAATGGGTTGTGTTATATAATTCATTAGAAACTATTCTTGTTACAAATGCTTTCATCTTGGAATAGAACATGCGGAACTATTGTTGACCTGGGATGCTACAAAGTCTTCTGTGCACATACTGTAGGAGATGTTAATGGATGGGGTCTTTTATAAACAGGCCTCTTTTTGTCTCTTAGAAGAAGGAGCAGACTCAAAGAATCTGATAGTCTTCCAAAGAAAACATCTGTTTTAAATATATTTGTTTGGATTCCAGTCAGCACACCTAGGACTCGCATAATTAGCTTAGACTACAGAGTTCCCTTTTCAAATGATATGTTTATATAAATAAGCCATGCATTTTTCATTAAGCAAATACTCTCTTTTTTCCCTTATTTAATTAGAAAATCAGGCTTGTATTTTAACATATACTTTTGCAAAGCAAAGATTAAGTGAGAAACTTTTCAGCACAATTTATTATATGACATTCATTTTACTGTATTTTGTATTGTGGAGAAGAGTCTTGCAGCCACCTTATCAATATTTCAATAAATAAGTGCATAGAGCTGCTTTTTATACCAGTAATTGATCATTTACTAAATAAAATAGGAATTTTGTGCCTTTCATTACTTTTGATACTGTGTATTATTTTAAATGTACATAGTAGACTTTTAAAAGAATTATGGTGGGAGCTATCTTAGGTTGAAACTTCCTAAAGATCTGAATAAGTAAAAATGCAGTATTTATTTCATCTTAATCAGCTCCTTAGATGAGACAAAAAGAAATAGAAGCTCTATTAGTGGTCCTTTCTCCATTCATCTTGTGCCATGCTGCACCACATGATTCGTCCAAATCAGAATCTCTTATCATACAGCTGTGCAACATTAAAAGGATTCTTTCCTAAAATTGGTTTAATGATTATGCATACTTTTAGTATTAAGATCAAACCTCTCGAATGTTCAGACTTTCACAGTTGGGAATGAAATCTTTTATTCTGAGACCAATTCAGCCTGGAGTGACAATTTCATAATATATATTGCAGGTGTGCCTTATTACAGAAGGGTTGAAGCTGCTATTTCAAGCATAAAAGTAGCTTCTAGGCCATTTTTTGCAGATCATACAATGCAGATGAAACTGTTCTTACTCTGACCTGGTAATCTTTATATCATGTCTGATATCAGGTCAGTTCTAGACATGTGGAAGCAGGAGTTACACCTGAGTCAAGTGTTTTCATCTGGGGCAGTGTCAGTCAGTTCTGAATGATCTTGCAGCCCCACTTATACTTTCACTGTACAAAATGTCATGCATGGGAAGTGCATATTCGGTTAGAGTTTTTGCTTTTTCTTGCAATTTTCAGAAGTCTTCAAGCACAGGCAGTGATTCAATATGTTTCTTCTATCTGTGCATGCGACTGACTGAGAGAAGTTGGGTAACTGTGTCTCTACATGTAGGGATTTTTAGTCTGAAACTCATTCCTATTAGTTATTTTTATTTTTCAAATGTAGCTGTCTGCAATAGTATTGTAGAGTAAGGAGACAATAATGTTAGCTGTTGATTTCCTGTCAATGTAATTTATGTGGTAATAATACAGATTTTGTTTGTTTGATGTTGCGTAGGTGTTTACCCTGTTATGGATTGCTGACTGGATGGTGCACCACTTCTGGAAAAAAGGAAAAGATCCTGATAGTTTTTCTATCCCTTATCTTACTGCACTGGGAGATCTGCTTGGAACTGCCTTACTAGCTGTAGGTTTTCATTTTCTGTGGCTCATAGGTGACAGAGATGGCGATGTTGGGGACTAATTATTCCAATAGGTACAGTGACTTTTCCTGGAATATTGACAAGACCGCTCATTCTACTTGAAAGTCCTCAAAGTGATTGTTCCATCTGGTATACGTAAATCAAGTTGACACAGATATAAAGCAGCCTTAATGATTTCATTTTGTATGCTTTTTAAAAAATAGGATGGAACTAGAAGGATACTTGAGACCTTTACTTAGAAACCAAGGTAGATTGCTGCTAGTTGAAGACAGCTGAGTAGACACAATTAGGGGCAAATCAATCCTTTATAAAGTTGTAATTTTTTAAAAGATCTGGTCTTTTAAAATGACGGTCCCTTACCTGTTTTGCGAACCAGAACAATCTCTAATTGCTCATTCAGTGGTAATGAAGAAGAGTGCAAGATCCAGTCAGTGGTTTGCCTTGTCTTTCCCTTCTGGGAACAAAGTGGGTACGTATATTTTCATTTTACCAGTGAAATGGTTGGTAGAACCCAGGTTAATAAAGTTTCATAGACTTTACCTGATCAGTTGATGATACGTTCTTACTTTGCAATTTCAGTGCTGTACCTTTCTGATCATTGCAGGCTTGATACTGATACTGGTAACTGTTCTGGTGATTTGAGCCCTGATAGTATAAACATTTTGTCACAAGATTTATTTTGTGTATTCTAATATGACCATCAACATTTATAAAATTAGACACTTGAAAAGCGTTTGCAGGACTGAGTCCTTTGTGCTAGAAAGAGCAACCTAATTATTTTGCTGTTATGATTTATTAGAACAAGAGCATAGCAAAGACAAATAAAGTGACACTGACCTCATAATAATGAGTGAATGACTGTGTTAGAAAGTGTATTTTCATTTAGCAACTGAAAAGATGTTTAACTAACTGATATTAATGGTGTTGTGGTGGCCAGTATCCTGATTTTAATGAAGTATTTAGAGGTGTTGATACAAATGTAAATACTGATCCCTAATTAAAACTTGGGATATAAAAGATTATGTTTCTTTTTTAGGCACTTAGGAAATTAAATAAACTTCTAAAATTCCAGACCTATTTATGTCATCCATTTCTAAGCAGAAATCTCTGCTAACGGGATTTCTGCTTTCAAACAGTGGAAGTAATATGGTCAATAAGGAAAATGACTGCTTCTGAATGATTTCTCTTATTTGTATACCTCAATATTTTGAATAATACATTGACCATGAGGACTCAATTGCTGCTTTGCAAAAAGGTACAAATTGCTCTGTTGGAAAATCTAGTGGGAGTTCCTCATGGGATATGTTTTTAAAGACTATAACATACATCCTAAATGCATAATTAAATAAACAACTTACATTTTAAATGTTGTGATTGAAACTTTTAAATTTTGAGACTTAAATTAGAAAACTAAATGCATATATCAGCATATGTTGTAATCCTGTAAACATTAGTTGTGATTTATGCATATAAGTCCTCCCTTTTAATTTGATGGACCTACTCAGATGAATTAAATTCTGTGGGTAAGTGTTAATGGGACTTCTATAGGTGTCGGTCAACTTAAACTCTGTGGAAGTTGAAAGTATTTGCAATTCTGAAAATTAAACCAGCTACTCAGTGCCTACACATGAATTTAAATGCCTGACTTTTAGCTCCCTCATTTAAACACTTTTATTTAGACTTTTTTATAGTTATAAGAATATAGATGTTTGAATAAATGATATGTATTATGTCTTTTATTATGTGAGGGAAAGATGGAATCTTTCTAACTTAAGGTTCTCTGACTTTTCTTAGTTTATATTAATGTTATTTAAAATAGTTTCTTGTATGTAGCATTGTGGGAAATACAACTATTAAATTCTTTAAAATGGACTAGATGTAACTTTTTCTTTCAATAATGGTTGGTTTCACTACAGATGAAGATGCATTTTATTTTATTCTGATAGAACTGCCATTTGAATCAATTAATCTGCCTTTTCAAGCACATTTCTCATTAGAGTTACTGGATTTTAGAATCCTTTCTAAATGAATTGCAAGATTCTTTAAAACTGAAATTTTTTGAGATAATTATGATCTGTGCTTATCTGATATGTGAGGGCATTGTGGTATTTAGTCATGACAGTATCCTTAGTGTGTTAAGTATTTACCCAGCAAATAAGCAACAACTGCTGGTACAGTCTGTGACTAGTAGGTGAGAGGTTAGATTGTGGAATTAGGGAAGAAATGTAAAATGGGACAGATTCAGTGCAATTTGAAAATGGGAAATATGTTGACAGGCTGGAATAATGTGGGGATGGAAACAATAAGGGATGGAAGAGTGTAATGGTAAAATATAGTACTTCAAGAGGGGGAAAGTTTATTGCATAGTTGAGAGAGCTAAATACATGTTGTGGGAAAGAAAGAGGTACAAACTTCACACAGCACTCATTGTGAGAGGCAAGAGCAAACAGAAGGAATTTATTTGGAGAAAAGAATAAGAAGGCACCACCAAACTTGGTTTTCAGGAAAAATATAGTTTGTATTGTAAGGAGTTAGGGAAGAGGTGGAAAAAGAGGTACTTTGGGGAATGGTGGAAGTAGGGGGATAAAAGAAGAGAGAATGCTCTCAGTAAGGTATAATTAAAGAGGAATTTGAGTGGGGAAAGAAGTATAACATTGATAAAGCAGAAAAAATCTTGACATCTGAAAGAGCAAGGAGTAAATAACATATGATATGGAAAGGGTTTTGATTCCTTTGTGGAAGGGGCATTTTAAAAACTTTGCTAACTCTGCTATCTAGTGTTATGAAGATAAAAAGCTCTTACCACCAAGTTTCAGGGTGAATATTATTCCAGTCATGAGGATAATATGGAATAAGCCACAAAAGAGTACTTGGATACCACAGAATAAATCATCTGCACAAAAGCTGTACTCCCTAAACCAATTTTAACTCTTAAGTGAAGTCAACCTCTCCACAGTATTCCATCAACTTGATTTTCTAAACGCATCCCAGTAATAGTCATTTACTTCAATGAACGTGTGGCAAGAAATGTTACCAAATATTCGATTAGAGACAAATGGGTGCTCTTTGTACTGCCTAAAGCATAAAATGAAAGGAATATCCTAACTTGTTATTGTCTCTTGTTATCAAACCAGCCATATTTTATAATCTTGCAGATAAAATGATCACTCTTTGTATAAAATTTGTCACATTTTCCTTCCCTCCACCTTCTAGGAGATTCTTTCAAACCTTCCTTTATAAATTCTAGCCTAAATCAGGGCTATCTCTCATTCAAATCTCTTTGCTTTTGTGTCAGCACGTAGCATTTTCTTTATTTGACTCTTGCTCATTTTAGCTCATTCACCTCATTTAAGCCGGAAGTCATCTTTAAAGCTCTTTCTGCAACTTCTTATACCATTTTCATTCTGCTGATGTTCTAGGCCAGCCAGAAGCTCCAGTCACTTTGCCTTTGAGTTGCCATCTGTAGCTGGATTTTGAGTAACTGTTCGTGTGCCCTTGTTCGGCCATTTTTACTCTCTACTCTTTCCTTTTCTACTTCAGAAACATCTGTAAGGTAAATAGAAGTAGGGGCAGGTTATTTGAAATGTGTATCATTTGCCATTCTGAAGTATTTTATGACCACCTCTATAGTTCTAAAAGTATGCATGAAAGGGGAGAATCTCATTCGCCAAATTACAACTAAATACAGCTTTAAAATTTGGAGTTGGAAGCATTTCATTCCATAGGTGTTTTATTTTCTTCATTTTGTGTAATGCTTTGAAATGATCTTTGCATTCTAGTGAGTTACTGAATGACTCCAGCTTATTTTCAGAGTAACTATATAGCAGATAGTTCCACAGCTTTATTATGCTGCTTGATATAGGGGAGGCTTCTTCTTTTAACACATTTCGATCAATATTTTGAGTTTTACAGCATCACTGTACATCTTGTCTTAATCTGTGATGTTTATATTTGCAATATCCTCTTCTACTCCCATGTTTAATATATTAATTTCACTGGGACTTTTAGAATGCTGATGAGAAACTGGTGAGCAGCAAATTAATTTCACTTCTTTTTACAATTTGCCAACTAAATGAGACTTTTCTCATACAAAGGTTAGAATAGCCTGAGGATTAAAACTTTCTAAATGCAGAATAGTTTGCAGAATCAGGACTCTAAATAAGGCCTATCATCTTTTTAATGGATTTGCCACTTCAGTTCTGAACATCATGAAAAGCTCTCAAGTCCAAGAATAATCCAGAATACATATTGGGAAATAGTAGTATAAGCATTCTGTAAAATGAAGTATTTGAAATTCCTCATTATTGTTGTAATAGTAAAATTATTAGTGCAAAGGAAATAGTCTCTTTAGAGGTGCAGAAAATTGCAATAGAATATGGTAATTGAATTATAACCTGCTTTAAAAAGAGTAAAATGATGTTTGAAAACAGTACCAGAGGTACTGGAAGCAATGTGAAGTCTCTTAGTGGGTTTTTTCTTTCATTTTGGACTAGGTTTTCTGTGATACAGTACATCGTTTCAATTGTGTTCTCTAGCCCATTCCTAATCAAATCAGTCTGTTGTTCAGTTCTCTTTTGGATTAGCATTTCCCCAAACATACTCAAAGTTTAAAATCTGCTCTCTGGATTTAAATGTGGGGAGGAAGAACCAGTAAAGAGGCATGTTTTGTCATTAAAGCCTCATTCTGATAGTCATGAAGGAAAGTCTTTCTGGTAAATTCAATGAAGATGATTCAGTGATCATCATGCATGCTCTGCATGGATATTCTAGGGAATTGACTATTAACAAAACATGAATAATTCATAATCAGAGCTAAGAACCAATATGTTTAATAAATATACATGATTGCAGTATTCTGGGTGGGTACCAAAGAGCAGCAGTGTACTCCTTAGTCATTGAGCACTGGCAGGGCTGGATGGGCCTTGCTTTCTCTGCAGCTAAAAACTGAATTTGATTTCAAGTCCTGCTAGTTGTTTGTTTAATTTGCAGGATAGTTCATCATATGCTCCATTTATGCTTTTATTTCTCAGTTCAAACTGTACTTGAAGTTTGCTTCTTCCTTTACTTAGCATTCTACAACTTGCTCTTTTGGGAGATTGCTTTCTCTTCAAGACTAGCTAGAAGTCTTGAGGGGTCAGAGAATTGCTTTCCTTGAATAATTTTAGGTCTGCTTCTTGCAAGAGAAATAGGGTCCTGAATGAATTATATGGTAGACATCTTTGGGAGATTTAATATCTCTAAGTTCTCAGATTTCCATTCCAAGTTTTACTGTGAACAGGATCTAAAAAGGATTTTGTCTGTTTACCAGTTTTTTTCTTCTATCTCCTGGTTTTGATCAATGAAGTTGTTGCCTTGTCCTCTCTACAATAGAACAGCATTTTAATAAATCTGACATTCTAAATGGGTTTCCAAAAATTATGAGCAATAATACTAGTTTTATACTTGGGAAGCAATCATCCACTACTTTCCTATGATTCCTCATACTATAGTTAGCTTTATATCTTCCAAAGATATAAAGATCTTTTTTCTCTCTTTGTTTCTTGAAGCAGGTGTTTTTTCCTGGGCTGACACAGATGATTATTTTATTCTCTTACAGTGTCCAAGATTCTGGAGTAACATCCAGACATACTTCATCTCAACTGTTCTGACAACTGAACCAATTTTTACTCATTACGAAAGAAAATTTAGACATGTCTGATTAATTCTAGTTCTAGGGAGATGAATTGTACCTTTCACTTAAAGTAGAAGAGTATCTCTACAGTTTGGAGCACTTCCAAAATAGAAGTAAGCTTGTTAAGCTTGGCCACATCAAGCTCAGGTATCAAGATCATTTGAATTTGTGGACTAAAGTGGAAATGATTTGGAGGTGCAAGCAAGCTCTGTATTTATCAAATACATAAAGATTGGCTGACCACTCTTTTCTGTTTCATTCATTTTCGTTTAATGTTTTGAGATTGCAATTGCTGCTTCTTTAGACCCAATCCATTAAGGCCACTAAGAAATACGGTAGTGTAAGTCTATCACATACATATGAAAACTGTGGTCGCCCTCTGTAACAGAACACAGTAAAGCCTTTGAAAATAAACCCTCACAAAACCTGCACGTCATTTGTGCAAAATGAAAGAGCTAAAATGTTGTGAATTCATACACAAAAAGACACACTCATTCCTAGGTTTCATTTCCAGCTGGCCTTTGCTCTATTCCCACATTAGAAAGACGATTCATTTTTTAGAAGACACTTTCAAAGCACTGCAAGGTTACCATGCCAAAGTGCATGAAACTTGGCTGTTAGATACCACGCCTGGTTATGTGCTTTGTGCATGAGACTGGCATGAGCTATGACTACCTTCTCCCCTTGGGGAGAACTAAATGTCTTGCTCTGAGCAAAGCCTGACTATAAAATGTTGGCATTAAATAGAATATGGTACTATGGAGGATTGGCACTGTGCTGAATGTGTAGTACTGGCTGTGCGGGGTTCTTCACCTCAGAGACCTCTATGGCTGGAAGAGCCATCACCAAGACACCCGCTGTGTTGCTGGTACATGGTAAGACTTGTCTGAAAATGGGGAAAGAAAAAACTGTCCATGCAACAGTTACTCTGACCCATCCAAATGTATTTATTGAGCTACTCCCCCCCTGCTCTATGGGCCTTTGCTCTGCCCCATGCAAAATGTGTAAACCATGTGCTTAGGTTCTCCTTTACCTTTTTGACTTCTTATGGGATGGGAACTTGCAGATACCTCTGCAATCCATGTTCTCAGTATTTTCATGCCTTACTAGAGACACAGAAGATGCAGAAATGGCCATCAGGTCAAAGGAAGTCCAGTTCTGCTGGGTGCTGCAAAAAATGCACTTTAAAAATTTATTAAGGACTCTAAATATTTTAAAATCCTTCCGACTTGAGATTATTGCCTTACATAAATGTTTCATAGATACAGAAGCTGCACTTAAAGTGCTGATTAATGCATACATACCTCTGGAATATGTACAGCTTTCAGACTGGCACTAGCAGAAACAAACCTGAACATTTTTAGCACTCATTACAAGAAGCACTTATTAGTTTTGTCTCATGAATACATGTTGTGAGAGGCACAACCTAGATC
>JBCJKH010034711.1:0-11468 GCA_039877255.1 Loriculus beryllinus
GCGCTTACATTGCCACTTTCCAGAAGCCATACCCACAGCACACTACAAACACAAGGCAGAGAACAATGCTTAGATTAACTATTAGTATATTTTACCAAATTAATCTCACAGGCCATCCTCAAGGCAGACAGTGATGCAAGGAGGATGCAATAAATGTCAGGTGGATAACGAGATGCATTACACCTTTATTAGCTTTCTTTAGCACAGCAGTTGTAAGACAGACTAACAGACTGATGAACTGTGAAGACTGAAGGCCATGAAACCCTACCAAACGGCATCACCAGAAAAAGGTAAGTGTTTCAGTCTTTTGCATAGAAAGACCAACAGCTAAATAATTATCCAAGTAAGGATGGGAACAGTCCTCTCACTGTTCAGTAAACAAAAAAACCTGTTTTAAAGCTGGACAGGTTTCTACCTCAACAATTCCATCGCTCTTCTATCTGGACAGCTGATGTTGTTACTGATTGCTTGACTTTTACAGTGTTTCTTTTTCATGTTTAAGAAGGCTTCTCATGGGCTAGGCAGCATCCTGATGACACCGACTCCATAGACGAATGCAGTTTTATGATGAGTTTCTGTGTTTTGTCAGTACCTTAAACCAGGTATGATACCCAAATCTCCTTCTCCTTGTTATTCTCTCCTACCCTGGGGGGGGAGGGAGGGAGGGAGAAGAGGAATAAGAGAGTCTTCCACCTATCATAGAATGACTTGGGTTCAAAGTGACCTTAGAGATCACTTAGATCCTACCCCCATGCCAAGGGCAGGGACACCTTCCACTAGACCAGGTTGCTCAAAGCCCTGTCCAGCCTGGCCTTGAACACTTACCTGGCCTTGAACACCTAACTGAAGTTCCTTCTGTGAGAGCCACAAAGGTTTCCTCCTCGCTCCCATGTCCTTCTTGAATGAGTTAGAAATCTCTGTAAGCTGGCATCTTGCTAAAAGTATTCCCACTGCCGTGTTTCCCCATGGCAGCGCTGTAATGTAACCCATTACCCTAAAATGGGCACCGAACCAACACCTATTTACATGCCTGGGAAAAATCAGTGTTAAAGGGGCTTTGTCCTTAGTACAGATTTCACCTTACTAACATTAATCTATGACCAAATAAGATGTGAGGTAAACATGCAAGGTTTAAGCTCGCTGTTTCTTTTCCCAGAGGATTATGATTCAGCTCATTTTCTGAGAAACCCAAGCAGGCTTTCTTCTCAACAGTCAGGAATGCCTATCTGAGTGGTTACATCCTTCCTTGCTTCTTCTTCTGCTCCCCCCAAGCATGATTAGGTTTTCTCTGCTGGTTTAGCTCCCAGAACTGGTTTGTTGCAGGATGAGTTGAGTGCAATTGTCAGTGTTAGGGAGGGGATGGGAGGAAAGCCCAGAGGGACAGTCCCACTCCTGGTCAGTAGCTAGCGATTATAACTACACTGATACATCAAAACCACATCAAAAGGTAGCCAGGGAAGATGGCTTCACAAGCGTTTCCCTCCGTTGCCTGCCAAGTGTCTTTGGGATTATGGACACACAGGTATGAACCAAGGAGAAAGATTAGGCAAACAAGTGCTATATCAGTAAAAACCCCAGGCCTAGTAAAGTCACAGTCCAAAGAGTCCAATTTCTCCTCCAAGTATTTCCTTCACCACAGAACTAGATGCTTAGGATCGAATGGTTAGAGTTGCAATAGTTACTCCTTTCCTTCTCTGCATCACCCCTGCATTTAAAGTTCAGGTGGGCCAGGCAGGGGGTGTTCAAGGTGCAAGTTATACCCGGTCTTCAGCAGGATAACAGCAAAGATCTCAGTTAAATATTCAAATAGAATTCCAGTTAATTACATTTCTTGGCAGTCATTACCCTTTTCACACCAACTGTCAAGATACTTAATTGTAACTTCAACAGGGAAAATCAGTTTAAGTCCCCTAAATAAGCAAGCTTCGCCTCATCACCAATGTGGCATTGCTATAGACAAGTCTGGAGCCTCTAATACACATGTATTTCCTTAACTGTAGTCCCAGAAATGTTTGCAGAGTAAAAGCTTTTAGATTATTTATAGTAATGAAAAGCCTTATGTATTAAGCACAGTACAAATGAAGATTGCTGTAAGAACACTCAAATAGTACCCTTGACATAAGTGACCTTTGTACAAGCATCCATTCATCCTAAAGTCCTTATGGTACCGTGAGCTGCTGAAACAGCAACTGTTTGACAATACCTGACACCAGATTCTCAGCTGGAAGCCTCCAAGCTTTAAGCTACACCCACCTGGGCTTGCCAGCATGTCCCAGCTTTTCTTACCAGCTCGCTCAGGAGGATGGATTCCTTTGGATGTGACCCTTGAAGTAATAATGCCTACCTTTGAAAGAGTACCAGAGTTTAATGGAAGTGAACAAGTGCTAACGCAATCTACGGCCACAAACAACACATGCTTCCAGAATAAACAACCTTCATCCTCATTTTTAAGAACGTATTTACATCCAGCCACTATGAAGTGAAGCATTTCACATCTCTGATGTGAGATCCAACATCAGAGGTTGGGGGAATCTGCTCAGGGGTCAGGCCACTTTCACAAAGGGAGTTCGAGATTAATTTCTGCAATTCTGCAGTTTTTACAGAAAAAGTTCATTCATTTTCAGGAAGAGGCAGCAGAAAAGCATCCAACCTTTCCACTACATAACACTCTGGTATTTCTTAAACAGGTTTTGAGAGAAAATATTTGAGATAACAATGTGAACTCAAGGCAAAACCCTAAATTTCAACAAATGAGGTTTTGTTAAGTAAAACCTGTTAATATCAGCTGCTTGGTATGACTGCAGATATGTCTGACAGGTGATTTGTCAAGACATGGTATTTTTACAGGTCTGAGAAATGGCAACTGTCACATACAGAGTCTAGAAAAAGTCCTGGGAATATTCATGTATGTTTGTGTTAGTTTAAGTTTTCAACCATTCAGTACCTTTACACTTGCGTATTTTCCTGACTTGCTATCTTGTCTACAACAATCACTGCTGAGACAAGATTAACTCTCAGACAATTAGTAAGCAGAGGAAAGATGAGAATAAATGTTTCACAACAGCCATATACACGACTCTCCAGCTTGATATAATCTTCAGATTTCTATGTTACATGCACATCCCTCCCTCCTCAGTCATCATCTACTTTCTCTTCAGTGGTGCTCCTTCACAATTCTCTTTCTCTGAGAAGCAGAAGTGATGAGTCAATGATAATTCAGTGACAATTACATTGTTTTGTAAATGCAATTGATTGCCAGCTGGCCTGGACTTTATTTACACATGATATACTCTGAACCTTGTACCGGCCAAGTTTTAAAGCAAGAAACACTTTTCCCAGCAAAAACCAGGGTGGGGATTTGGGCAAGAATCACTTTTTAGGTTTGGATGACTGGCTTTCATCAACAGATATCCCACACACACTTCTAGACTGGTGTAAGTTCCATTCACAGAAAGAGGACCAGAACAGATTACTGATGGGCTTATTAAAGAGAAAAAAAATAAAAGGTTTAAAAAGTCAACCTAGTTAAATTAGCTACAGTTTCATTAAGGTTTCAGTTACAGAGTGGAGAATCTTCACCTTTTTGAGCACTGCCACTGCTTTCTCGTCCAACTTGGTGCCATTATGCAGTTGGATTAGAAAGTCCTTCCTCAATCAATTCTTGGTGTGTTGATCACACAGTATCTAAAATATGGCAGGACTTAGTTAAGATGCAAAGGTCCAGAGGGGTGTCCTGCTCAGCACGAGTAAAACCAGCTCTCGCAGTATTTTATGTAGCGAGTTTGCACCACACTACACTACAGAAATTAAGCAATGCCCATGCCAACCCAGACTGGCTCTGTGTCAGGACCACAGAGCCTTAAGTGCTTCTCAGCTTCCTCTTGTAAATGAGATTAAGGCTGAATTTACTTCTTCAGCACTCACCATACCAGGAAGACCACTCTTTGAGAAATCTGCATAGCCAAAACCAGCTAGTGCAGGGTCAGAAGCATGCACTTGGCACAGCCTAAAGTACTGAAGGAGATGATGACTTATTAAAATTGCAGCTAGATCAATTCCTGCTTGATACCATCAGACTATGCCACCATAAAATGATTGATTCTTCAAGACATAAATGATCAAGTGGCATCAGCTGTGCCACTGGGATGACATACCTGTGAGAGAAACAGATGAATGAGAAGAATGCTGGGTAACATGGGACAGTCCCCCAGCTTAGATGCAAAAGACCTTCATACCTAATCATGATCTTATTACTCATCTGCCACAACTGCAATGGACAGGTTGCCTCCTCTTGAGTTCTCTAGTCTACAGTGGAGCTAATGTAAAAAGGTCAAACTGAATCAATATGCTGATCCTCCCAGCAGTGGATTTTCACTACAGCCCCATTACCACACAGTGGAAGTAACTAAGGTAAGTTTAGGAGATGTAATTATCTGTAACTTTTCCCCATTAAGCCTTGTAACTCTCTCAATGAGGATTTAAGATCATACATACTTCAACTTCTGCGTGGAGTTAATAACTTCACAAGAGACAAATAGTAGAACAAGCCATTCGCATTTTGTACTATCAACAAATAAATGCTAGAGAGCAAGTTTTTGGATCCAGCTATTACCTCTAATTACACCTACCTCTATGAATAAATGAAAACTAGTTTGCATTTTTTTCCCTGATCATTAGCCTCATTCACAGAAGTGTTATGAGGCCACTTCTTTATCCATTAGCGTGAATTAAGCGATACCCTGCTGGGCACAGCACTGTTCAGACATGCGACTGCGGAGCAGCTGCTCTCCTCCTTTGGTATTGAATGTTGATTAGCATCATAGCACGTGAGACACTGCAGGCCATATTGTGTGTCACACTACGACATACAACATTTAATGAGAACCCAAAGCAAATCCCATCGTTTAGAAAGCCAATTTCTGCTCTGAACAGCAAGGCAATAATTAAGCACATGGTCTGTCTTGGGGAAGGCTAAATCCTTCAGACAGTGGGCATTCCATTTTTGGGACAACACTGACTAACTCAGGCAGAGCTGTACATTTTCTTAGTTATTCTAAGCAGTAGCAAGTGCACCCATTGCCAAATAATCAAATCCAGTGACATTTTTTTCAACAAGACACTTGTACTTTACCTTTGCAATTCTAATCAATGAAACAGAATGAAGGTCCTGTGTCAGTAGACATATACAGAACATTTAAGGAAGGACACAGCAGCTATGAAAGGAGAGTGCACAATACAAATTCAGGTCCTTGAGTATGGATCAAGGTTTAGTATCACCTTCCTGCAACTACCAACAGACCTCCAGCAGAATCTTTACATACTCTTTCAGATGAGGACAGCTGACAAAGTATGTAAAGATGCACCTTGTCTTGCAAAGATGCATTACTTATCTGAATTCTACTTTGACAATACTGTGAAATAGTGCAATGTTGTATTACATACATTTCACTACTTTGTCATTATTCAATGGAGGCGAAGCTTTTCACAACAGTGGAGAAATTAATGTCACACCGTTCAAATTTATGGAGAAATTCTAGTTATTTTACAAGAAAACATGTTTCATGATAACAGGCAATGACACAAGAATGCTGAAAACACTGCTGCCTCAAGTGACCTGCAAAGCAGCATCCACAAAACACTGACAACGATCAGCTTAGTTTGTTCTGAATGGCTCTAACTTGATTAGTAAAGGTTTTGGTTTCTCCAGGAGAGCAATGCAGCAACAGTATCCACTTTTCCAGCCAAATAACATATTTTGTCCTGCAAGGTGCTCTTTTGCTCCTAGGCACCAATGTAAGTAAAACAGGGGAATGCCTATGGGGAGAGCAGGCCAAGTTCAGACACTGGAGTTGATCTAATTACTGTCATAGCTATACATCCGTTTCAAAGAGCAGAGCTAGAATCCTCATATGAGAGGGGTTAGAAGAAATTAGACTTCATTAATCAGAAGAATGATGAAGAAGCATAACACAACCCACTCCTTTTTCTCTCCTGGTTACAATAAAGTCATGTTGCAGGAGAACATCATATGATTAATAAGAAGGGGTCAAAAAGTTTTACATCTACAACTCTCTCCAGCTAAAAAGAGATATGAAAAAGATAAAGGGGAAAAAAAAATATCACAGAAGGTCTCCAAATTGCATGCTCTTTTTTTTCTCTTCCTACAACTCAAGGGCACAAAGGAGAGATTTGGTGGACAGAAACCACTTCAGAGGGTAGGCTTTGTATTAAAAGAGGTCTTATCTTTTAAACTGAGAACAAACCTAAACCTGAGAAACAGACTGAGGTTACAGCAGGAATCTTTATGAACTAGGTTCCTGGTTTTGATGGCTTCAGCCTTCCTCCCATGACCTCAGTGAGAATGCTTCAGTGAAGAGTTAGAGATGATGCTACCTTTCAACACTACTGTAAGGCAGTGGTGCCCAACTTTATTTCTGGGTAGACCACTGGTCACAGTCGAGTCTCCGAAAGGGTTGCCCACTATAGCATTGCTTCATCCCAGCTCTTGATTTTAAATCCTAGATTAACTTCTCATGTCCAATGTATGCATAACAACCTGTGTATTTATCTTGTAGTTGTGGAATGGTGTTCTGGGGACTCCTGGCTCACTGTTCCCTTTGGAGACACTAGGAAAGAAGCCCCTAGGAGCAGACTGGGTGGACATCTGTAGTGTGCAGGTCACACTGAGAACCTTCACTAGAGAACAGTGCTAAGAGCCTTCAGCCCCCACCCCACCCAGCGTGAGTCCTCACCCCAGGAGAGCACTCACCCTGGAGCACAGGTTGGGAGAATCAGTGAGACATGAGCCATGAGCTTTTGGTGCAGTTGCAGCTTGCGCAGTGCCAAATACAGCCAGCCAAGAGGTACTTCAAGTACCTCGACCCTCCTTGAGTGGGAAGGACACCTCAGTCATGTCTGCACTAGTAAAATAAACTGGGTCAGGGCACAAGCTCAAGACACCATTTCACTAGTGGTATGCTCTACGGTGTGATTTTGAGTAACTAGCACTACTGGACAGTGTGTGGGATATCGGAAAGGCCATGGACCATTCCTACCAGGTGGGCCAGAAAAGAGTTGGGTTTGGATTTCATCACAGTGCTCCAGTGTTATTTCAAAGAGGCTTTGAACTACTCTGCCTATGCTTTCATGTAGTACCTCAACACACACAACACACATTGTCAGCTCCCTGATGAGTATTTCAGTCACACTGAATGGGAAAAAAAGGCAATCTACCAAACAGCAATGTCTATGCAAAGGGCATGTGTGTGGTGGGACACGCAGCACAGTGCAACTATGGGAAAGGGCTATGCAGCATGGATTTGGGAAGCCTGGCTCCTGGTCTCAGGGGCAGGGGACCAGTTACTGCTGAACAAAACACTGCCCAGGCAAATGTAGTCTTGGGCTTCTGAGGAGTCTTCCACTAACCTTAATAAACACATTTAAAATGTGGAATGGCAGAATAACTGCTGCCTTCCCCAGATTTTTAGACTTCCATAAGTGTCCGTATAAAACATGATTTTAGAACCATGATTTACTCCAACCCAAGTGCTGGGAGTAGTTGCAAACTTCAATGCAAAACTTTTATGTTTTAAAACACTTTCAGAAACTCATCCATCAGTTGGAAACTTTTTGATAAAGTCCCATTTTTAATAAAATAGCTTTTAACTATATACATTTGAGAAGCAAATGCTGAAAGACCATTGCTGCAAGACTGAAAAGGAAACAAAATTAGATTTGAAAATACTTCTTGGAGTTACAATGCATTTTTTCTTAAAGCATTTTAGACTTGTTCCAGTTTACTGTAAATGCAAAGAAGCAAAAAGACTTTCAATGTCATTCACACAGATATTAATTTCAGAGGATACTGCTGTTTTCAATCATGTTTAACAGTGTTAATTTTTCCTCATTATCAGCAAAACAAAGTAAGTACATGCTGAGGATAACGAAACAGCTTTGTTTATCTTCAAAATCATGTGCTTACCAGAACTAAAGCGTATATTTGCCATATGTCAGACCCTGCCTCCCTCCTTGAAATTACAAATTCATTAATATAACACAGTGGTGCTATATTGTTAGCAAGAATAAAGCACATTTTAAAGAGCAATTAAGTGGGATAAAACTACTTGGAGGGAAAGGTTTTCCACTGCAGCAGTGTCTCAGGGAGACCAAAGGGGAAACCTGACACGAAAGAATGTCAGCCTGAACTTGATTAATTTGTACCCAGAGCAATGTGTCCCGTCCCCCACTGCAACGGCAGCAGCTTCCCACATCACTTCGCAATACCCTTCCTTACAGTTTCCTTTTGTTCCACAGGTTGTCCATGAGATGGATCTGTTCAGATTGATGTATTTAATAGAGCCATGTTTTCCCTGTTATTGTCCCAAACTTCCCAACTCAAACCATCTGCACTTATGTGTAGCTTGCCAGAGACTGCTTCTTTGCCAAACAGATTGTGCAGGATGAATATGCAATGTCGCAGTCCAGAACATGCAAAGCCAACTCAGCTCCCACAGACAACAGCAGCTTTGCCACAGGACCCATGCTGTGGTTTCCTGGGATGGTCACACTGACAATATCAATAGTCCAGGACAGGAACACAGCAAGGCTCAAAACCAGGTCAAATCTGAATTTTAGTTTCCTTCTTTTTGCTTTTTTGGCACTGATATTTGAGACAAGAAGTCTAATGGTTCAGTTTTATGGCTTAGAAAGAAAAGCCTTGAAAAGCTTGATCTCTGCTTTAAGTGGAAGCAGATTCTCACTTGCACAGAAGAAGCCTAGTGCTTAACAGTGCTTTGCTTGCAAACACTGTTATGCTGTTGAGACAAATGTTACATTTTTAGAGACAAACGTATCTATGAGGTTTAAAGTAGAAGAGAATATTTATTTCCATAGTGAAATGAAAACAAAGGTTTGTGAAATACTTAAAAAAAGTGAGGAAATGTAACAGTGAAAAAAATTTATATATATTCTACGAAGATGCTAAGTATATCCTCACAACTCCTTTCCCTTGGGAGTTAGGATGCTCAGCAAGTTCAGCTCTTAAATCAACACACATTTATTATTTAAGTTATATTGTCATTGCTTCCTTTCTGTTCTGTGAGAGCACGGCACAGCTATTCCAGGCTTCCAAGCTTGGAAGCAGCATCTTTAAAGCGTGAATATTACATTACCCACACGCCTACTAGACTAGAGAGAAAACACTTCTGCTGCATAGAAAGACTGACAACTCTAAACATGCTACAATAAAAAGCAAGACCTGATAAAAATTCCATTACTTGCTTATCTGGAGGGATTCTTCCCAGTTCAAAGGGTCATTTTCCCAGCAGGGCACCAGTGCTTATCAGCTAGCTCTGCTGAGCCTTTCAATTGCAAAGAGAAGTGTTGCTTCCAACTGGCATGACAATGGCACTATTAAACAGGCACTTCAAAGATATAGATGCTGTAAATGCTTTGATTTTGCCAAGTTCTCTATGCCATCAGTATCCAACAGACTTTTTCATGCAGAGGTCAGTCTTCACTAGGCAAATGAAAAGCAGGTAATAAAATAAGTCCTGTGAAATGCAGCAAATCTATCACATGCCTCTGTTCCTGAAACAGGTCCTCATGTTTTCCTAGGTACACAAAAGGCCATACCTAATCGAGAGAGAAATGGGACTACTACAGCATGAACTTCAACTAACTTGCTGTAGCAGGGATCCAGGGCCTGGAACTTGCCTACATCCCACAGTCCTGCAACCCTCCTTCCCATGGAAGAAAACACACTGACAGCAGTATGGCTGAGGAGAAGCTGCAGGAATGGGCATTTAGAAGAGAAGATTTATTGATTAGCTGCTTGGATGACACCAGCCTGGATTCATTTTAAGCTGGCCGCATAGCCAGGAGAGCCAGTACTCCTGCAGATGATTAAAGGGACACAGGGCTTGTTTGCTATCTTGCCATGTGGAATGAAGATGAGGAGACTGGGTGCAGTCAGTGTGGACAAAATGGTCATTCTCCAGTTATCACAGGATCATGTGGTATCGATCACACATGTTAAAGTGCATACGCGACCATCCAACATCTGCCAGTTTGCATCAGTGCTGGATGCACGTACCTTTATCTACATCTTAGATGACTAGCTTCAGACCTCTCCCAGCATTTGATCTGTGACCTTTCCTTGCACATAAACCACACGTTTTAAGTAAAACTCTCCTGCCCCGAGAGCAAGAAATTTGCACATCATTAAACATTTAAAATTCTTTTTCACTTAGCTTTCTTCCCACTTTCTCTGGAGCAACATCCCGGAGTCCCAGCCCTGTTTTTTCAGGCCAACCATCTGCTTGGATGGAGCAGCATCCTTTGGAAAGAGTTCTGCAATCTTTTTCGAACGTCTGCAGTGCAGCTCCTTCGACCTGTTAGCTTGTAACCTCTGGGACACCAGTAATAAGATGTGCCAGCAAAGACTGCAACAGTAAGAAGCTCCATTTTCACGTCAATAAGGATGCGACAGGAAGCTTTCCAATCCCAAACGTTTCCTGTCTGATCAACAGGTCACAGTTTACAAACATGATTCACAGCAAACAAAGTCCATCTACTCTAAAGCATGTCTGCTGAAAGCACAGACACACTGATTAAATTAAGCTTCAATTCTAGAAAGCAGTTTAAACTCAGATAGAGGCTAGATTCAATCTTCACTGAAGGAATTATCCTTTTTCTAGTTACTCTAGCTCCCTTCAGATCTGAAAAGGAAACTTTCACTCATACCTCCCATGCCTGGTTTATGCAAGCATGGTTAAGAAGGGCATGGGATAGAAATGAAAGCTATTGTGTTATTGCATGGCAGTAAGTTACACCATACCAGCAGAGCCCCACATACTTTGGACCTATCCCAGCAGCAAAGCTGTAAGAGCACTTTTTGCCAACGCATGACACTTTGCAAAGACTGCAGTTCCCTCACCTTAGCCAGCAGGGAACACAAGTATTCCTCAGTGCATGCCAGTAACACAAGGCATGCTGTAGTTTTAATAAAATTGACCAGGGCAAAATAAACCCTGAATCTGCACTGTTGACAGGCCGATGTGGACATGTCATGCAAGTTAGAAACAATTTTGTCTTAGGGTTTTATTCCATCCCGGCTAACGTTTATATATCCTCTCCTTCCATGCCTCAGGCAGCAAAGACGTATATCTTGTGGTTGTGAATTTCACACAGGTAGTCTTTCTCTCTTTTGTCCTCTCCCTCCCACCTCCCTTTTTTTCCATTATCTTTCAATTAGTCACGGGAGTAGAGCAAAGCACACACTTCTCTCATCCCTTAGATGATCTTTTATCTATAAACATTAGTACCTGCCTTTTCTCTAGGAGGAGCAATCTTTTCGTCCAACCTGGCCTTGAACACTGCCAGGGATGGAGTACTCACAACTTCCTTGGGCAACCCATTCCAGTGCCTCACCACCCTCACAGTAAAGAATTTCTTCCTTATATCCAATC
>JBCJKH010034716.1:4794-32373 GCA_039877255.1 Loriculus beryllinus
CCACTTGTCTTGCATACTCCCTTAAGCTACAGTAAAGAGTCAACAGTAAGACTGGGGTTTGGCTTCAGCTATCTGCCAGTGCCTCCCTGCAAACACTGGGTCTGGAAACAGAATACAATTGCAGAGAGAAAACCATTGTATATGTCTGTCACAGCACAGAAAGGATTAAACAAAATTAATGGAAGAAATATCAAGATAGGCTTCAGCTCCAGAGGCCGGTTTCTGGTCTTGCTACGTCCTGGCCTGAGCCATGCTACGTATGGCAAGTACAGTAGAGATTCTCTGAGTTAATTTCTTCGTAGTGAAGATATATACTTGCTGCAATCATTTCACCACTTGCATCCGATCTGTCCTCTGTCTGTCTGAACCTTATGTTAGGTATATTTGAGGACACTCCTTTCTAGCTCAAAATGACCTGGATGCAGGGTCTTCCTACCAAATGCTGTTCTATGCTAGAAGTTTCAACATAAGAAAGCCTTTCAGGATAGCTTTAATATCTCTGGTTAATTTCCTCCTTGATCTGCCCTTTTTTATTGCCCTAAGTGATTCATTTCCATCCCTGGCATTGCACCTTTCAAGAATTGATTTAAAATTAATACATGAATAAAACAGTATAAATAATGTATGGTGGCTGTATTTAATATTAATGGACCTTAAATGAGGAAAAATTGCATACCTGCAGATGATTTGCAAGAGGACAGTGGGGCCATGCTGTTAGATTGCGAGGAGAGATATTGAGGTTACCCAGTGCTTCCCATCATAAGAGGATTTTTATTTCAGTAGCCTACAGATTTGTCAGACTTCCCTCCTGCAGAGGTTCTGTTGAGAATAGACTTGTTCACTGCTATTCACATTGTGAGAAACATCTCCCAGACAGCTCAGATGTTTCTGTGAATTCATTCACAAGGGGAAAAGTGTGTTGTTCGTTGAGAAAGACAAGCTGAGTGAGCAGACCTAGTAGCACTGTGCTATGGAGGAAGAACCAGGCAGAGATGTAGGCAGTCTATCTTCTGATGTCCCTGTGAAAATTCCCCACCTCCCCCAAATCTGACCATGTGAATGTATTTGAACCTATCAAGACCACAGGCAGGCAAGGCAAGGACCAGAAAGTTAAAATAGGAATTAGAGCAGAGTCCCACTGTGGCAGGGACACCAGGATTTAGTAAAACTGGGAACTAAGGAGCATGAGATGGAAAAGAAAACACTGGGATGGGCAGTGCAACTCATGGAGATGATGAATTTCCTACCTCAGTGTGCCTTCATCCTCCTCCCAGTACCTGTGCCCCATACTAGTGCACACTGTAGTGACCCAGAGCTTCTGCAGAGCTATGACCTTCCCCATTGCCCTGCCAGGAGCCCAAACAACCAGAGACCTGGAGATAAGGGTTTGTTTCGGCTTTCAAACATACCTCTTTCATCTGCTTTTTTAATCTGGAAAAGAAAACACAGGGAGGCCCTGCCATTTAGGAAACTGCTCCCATCCAGAGAAGCTGTCCTCTCCCATCCTTACCCTCCACAAGGATTGCACACCATCACACACGTCAGATGAGTGGGGCTGGCTGGCAGGGATGGGGACTAAGAGGAAGAAGGCTGAGACTGAGAAGACCAGCATCCACAGGACATGCTGGGTTTCCAGCAAGCAAGGGGTTAATGCTGGTCCAAGCACTTACACAGGTGTAATGAGTCAGGGCCAGGACTGATGGCTGTCAAGGAGGGAATACAGGAAACTTTCACTCTTTAGGAAGGAAGAGCCTGGAGAAAGGATTGTTTCCCACCCAATGAGCACAGGGCTTGTTTGTCCATCAGACCAGCAATTTCACCTCACTTTCTAATCAGTCAGTCAAATTCGCCTTTTGTTTCACATCCAGTGTGATTTCCACCACCACAGACACAGCCCTGCGGAGGACACCTCACTGTCCTGAAAGCTTTGCTCTCAGTGGCCTTTCCTTACCTCACTGTTCCAGTCATCTCACAGCTCCCTTGTCAGGTTCAGTGGAGAGAGAAGGAGCTTCATGATGTTTTCACACCAAGGCTGCTCAAAAGAGACTTTATGTGTCTTTAGTGATAGGTTTGTGAATCCACTGTTAATCTTTCAGGTCATGTGTGACTATTTATGTGGCTGCGGAAGGAAGGAGCTAGTACCAAGATGGGCGCAGTAGAGCCCAGAGGAATCTCCTCCATGCTGAGTCCCTGCAGCGACTGATCTGGGGTGATCAGTCCTCCTGTGCTATGCCTCATCTGGAGAACCTTCTCTGCTCTAGTCCCAGTTGTTTCCATAGTCTCCCTAAGATGAAGGGGTGCTTATTCAGTCCTTGGGTGACCTCCTGAAAAGGAGGCAATGAGGATTTCTACATATTCCTAGTGATGTCAGTAAATTCCCAAACTCACTCAGTGGGGTTTATGTTCTGTTCACTTTTGGTAGCAGCCTGATGTTAGAGAAGAGCTGCTTCTGTCATTGAACAGTGAAACTTTATCAAAACATTATTTAGCTACATGGCTGTCCCGTGTCACAGCTCAACTCTAGCATATTCAGCTAAAGAGGCAATAATCAGCACCTCCAGATGAAGAAAGGGACAGATGTGACACTCCAGCACCAGGAGATAAATGGCCAGAGACAAGAAGATATGCCTGATTTATTTTATAATAGCACATAGGGTGTAATTAGTTGCAGTGTCAGGCTCTAAGAACAAGTCTAGCTGCATACTGCAGACCAATGGAGCAGTCACGGAGGAGAGTGGCAAGGTAAGCGACTACAGTCAGTGAAACACCAGCGCTTGTTGCTAGAGGGGCTGTCAGGTTTGCAGCAGAAGGCTGGGAGTAGGGAAATAGAGGTATTCAGGCTCTGCAACTCTATCTGGATGCGCAGAGAGACGCTGAAGGAAGGTAAATGGATAAGCAGCTATTTAAGGAATAGAGGAACTTGCAGCCACAACTACTGTATCTGAAAGGCTGACTTACAGGCCAGGAAACAGCCTGACAGGCCACCAGCACAGGGGATCTGTTTTGAAGCAAGATGAATTCTGTGCAGCATAAAGCTAGAAATATACCCAAGGAGAATAATCTTGTGCTAGCAGGAAAGAGGTCACATCCACATCCCAGTAGTGTTCTCCCTAAACTGAAGGCCCACCAGCTTGTTAAGCCCTAGCTTGTTAAGGATGTGTAACTTCAGTTACTGCTTGTGACGGGGTCTGAATTTAAAGGTGCAACTTCTGTTTTTATATACCGCAGGTCAGCCTGGTTAAAACATTGGATGTCTGTAAACACTGGATGTTTTTTTAAACATCCAATTTACATCCAACATTTAAACAATGTTTTTTAAAACATTTTATTTTTTTTTTAATCTAATAATAGAGCAACAGAAAGACAAAATGGATTCAAATTCTGAGATGCAGGTTTTCTTTGCAGAGAAGATCACATTCATGTCCAAACACAAGACACCTCAGCCCCTTCTGCCGAGGCAAAGAGCTTCAGAGCTGCTGCAGGGTTTGGGCTTGCACCTGCTGAAGACTTTGATGTGGTGCTAACAGCTAAAATACGAGGCTGGGGGAAAGCAGGCAGAACAACTGAGAGGGGATCAGCGATCACTTGCAGGATGCAGCAAGCTGGAGAGAGACAACGTGTGACATGGGCCAGGGAAATGTGAGCTCCTGGGGGAGTCCCATGGATCTGCATGTGCAGTCTCCAAGGGGTGATGACTGGCAGCCAGACCAGAGTTTATCAGAAGAAATGTTAACCATGAGCCCATTATTTGTTGATGAATGTGGCAATGCCAGTTCAGGAGCAGGACAAAAGAACTAGTGTGTAAAACCAAGAAATGAACAAGGAGATCTGCCTAGGCTTTTCCAAGGTGCAACATACATTTCGTGAAGTTGGGATGGTCAGGAAACTCCATATTTTCTCACTACAGGGGAAGAAAGAGTATGGCTGGGGAGGGGGAAGGAGTAAGAGTCACACTCTGATCCCACAGGATATGGTGCAGTTTGGAGGGGCAAAGCCCAGCTTCACTGGAAATTTAGAAAGCAGAGCAGTTTGGAATGTGCTCCAGCCCCATCTTTGTGCACGTGGAGAGACCAGAGCCATCAGTCCCTACTGCAAATCAAGCAGCCAGTGACTTTGAGCCCACAGATCCCAAATTCCCTTTGCACGTCCTTGCTGCTTGGCTACAAAGCACATGGATTTGGTTACCTCCATCCAGTGAACCAAGCTTGCCCTCCCTCCAGATTTCCTTTGTTTTTATCTGCAGGGCCGGAATCAAAACAAATGGTTTCTGCAGCCTCAAAACAAGACATAGTCTATATTTAGACATGTCAGAAATTCTGAATATAGACTCAAAGCACTGTTGTTTCTATTTCTCAGCATTGCCTGCAAACCGAAGTATCTGTTATTTGCTCTTGTCTACCCTTACTGTCACTTGGGAAGACCAGTTTAATATAGCAGTGATAAAAGGTAACAAGACAGTTTATTCAAGTTAGTGTAGCAAAGTTAGAGGTGACCTTAAACCTACTGGATAAAAGATAAAATCACTGGATAAAATCATTCTTAGTCTTCTCTCTCACAGCTAATGCAATAGGGCACAACAAGGTAAGCTGAGAAGCCCCTTCCCAGCCCATGCCCACACCGTATCTGATGTCTGAGTCCAAGCCCCAGCAAGGTGAGCTCCCCTCCATCCAGGTGGGAGACCAGCCTTTGCTGGAGCAGCCTGATGGGGATGAAGCAATCACACCCTGCATAACAGCAGTTCAAACTCGGCTACGATTTTCCCTACCAGAGAAAGGTTTTGGGGCCTGAGGCCATATAAGGAGCAGAGAGCAAACAAACGTGGGGAGCATGACTGTTCAAATGCCTGAAGCCTGAATCGCCGCCGCTCCAGCTGCTGGGCTTCTTGGAAATGACGTGCTGCACTTCCCGGGTGAGCAGCATGCCGACATCCAGGATGCTCCTGTCAGGTCTGAGACACAAAAGAGAAATCATTCCTAAGTGGATGAGGTGCTCAACATTTGCTGTGGTTTGGTGACAAAAAAATGTGCAGGAATTTCTCACTACTTACTGCAAAGTGGTGAACAAGGCATCTCGGAAGGAAGGTATATTGGGAACACCCTAACCTGGGAAAAAAAGGGGAGCATGGGAGCCAGGTTTTAACCAGAGAGAGGAAATGTTACAATCCACAAAGATCAAGACAATTTGCAGGGATGGTCTTGCAAGATCTCAGCTTCCTGACAGCCTCTGAAAGTCACCCTCTCTGTCATCTTTTGCTCCCCAAGAGTGCCTGACCTCACCTTCTCCCTGCTGCTGCATCCCTGGTGCTGTCTAATGATGCCCCACTCTCCTAAAACCCCAGAAGCTTAGTGAAGGCTGTGAGGATGAGGTCTTCTCCAGCAGTCTGTGAGGAAGGATGCTGATGGTGAGAACCAGAGTGCAGAATCACAACAGCCAGCAGGGATGGAGCAGGTGTGTGGAGTAAAAACATGAGGGCATTGAGGGAAGCATGGAAATACCATGCACTCTCTAGTCCTTCCAAACAGCTGGAAGTGCCCACAAGAAGACATAACTGACCACATCAGCAATGGCAGCTAAAGTCAGACCAAATGACAGCTAAAGGGGACTCCGTGCTACAGAAGTACCAGAGGAGTTATGAGATCCAGGGCTGTCTTCATCTTCATTCCCCTTAACATTCGCTGCCCGAGACCTCCCTCAGTCAACATTGCTTTCACCAAATAACCCTCATCACTCGAAGAGCTGTCATGCCATAGCAGAAACTGTGCTCAGTCCCCAAACTATAAGATTCCTGGATCCATACCCTGCTGCAAGTGCAAATCATGAAGCACACATGCAGCTGTGGAGACCTTCCTGACCAGTGGGGCTGCTGCCTCAGAGAGGATTTCTTCCTTTTCTTTATTATGGGGGAGAAGAGGTTTCTTTTATAGCCTTACATACTCCCTTCCATACTCCCTTCCACAGACTGCTGTCAGCTCCTTATGTTTTAGACAGCTACTTTAAGGTAAGAAACAACTTCCCAAGCTTACCCTCACTTTGTTTTTACAGAGCAAGCTGTTCTTGCCAGAGCAAAACAAGTACTTTCTTCCCCTGCCCCGTGGGCTGTGCATGCTGAGTCTGGTCCTGCAGCCTTTGCTAGCCACAGAAAGAAAAAGATTGAACACAAGGACCTGAGGTTTTGCACTCAGGCCCAGAAGCTGTCCCATTCCAGAGCTGATGGAGCCTCTGCCTCCATGTACGTATCTAACAAGCATGTCCTGTTGAGTCCTTTCCTCAGCAGTTCCGCAGATATGGTTTTGCCTTTGGCATGACCCAGTCGTGCCTCTTGCCTGACTCCTGTGTTTCAAAGGCAGAATCCTAGGATTTGCTAGCACTTTAAAGCATTCATCATCCTCCAAAGCTCAGCCATTTTGCCGTGGGGCTTGGGGCAGCCTGAGCATGATGCAGCAGTTCGGCTGCCTCAGGGCACCAGATGCAATCTCTCTCCAGCACATTCGGATCTTGTTTGCAGTCAAACCTCTGCTGGTGCTGAATGCAGATGAATGGCAAGCACCCACAGGAATCTGCCTAATGGATACATGCCCTGCCAGATGAGTGGGAAAGGGATTTTGGAGCGGAAAGGCGCTGAGCATCACATCTCCTACATGCCGCCCAGCAAGCCCTCTGGCTCTGCAACCACCCTCAGAGGCTGCAGGAAGAGTGAGGCGAATGCTGCCTACAGAAAGCAAATCCCACTTGTCCGATCATGGCTGCCGGCACCCAGCAGAGATGCTGAAATTCACCTGGACTCCAGGTGGCCGCAGACAGCAGGGCTCCGAACACTCTCATGCAACCCTGCTGGTGGCTCCCTCCCCATGCTGTCAGCTTGGAAGAGCTCTCCATCCTCACCACGAAGCAACCTTGCACCCAGTGACCAGCACCTTCCTCCCATCAGGCCATTGTGGCTGTTTCTGAACGGCCGCTTGAGCAGCGTGAGGCAGAGATGGAGGTGCAACGGCCTGATGCTATTGACTCCAGCCAGCAAGCGGGCAGTGTAATCTGTCTGCTTTTGTTCCGTTCGCTTGGTGGTGTGCTCTCATTAGCCCCCCACCAACAGTCAACCTGTCAGCAGGTCTGCGCTCCAACTGCCTGACCTCTGACTTCCACTCATTCTTCCACAAATTAATTTCCCAAATTGACAAATTAAAGTGCACAGTATGCTCAAGGTCACTAAATCACACTGGGTTCTGGTAAATGTCAACCGGGGTTGGGTGGGGGGAAAGAGGGAAAATAGGGGGAGGGAAGGGGTAGAAGATAAAAAGGGAAAAAAGAAATAAGGAAACATGTTTGTCTGAAAGAAATGGACAAAACCCTCTGAACTGTCGCTTCTGAATTGCAGAAGATGATGCTGTGTGAGAGCAATTAAAATGGAGGCTGGCAGCTCCCCTGGCACACAAGAAGGCAGGAAACACAACTGGCCAGAGCCATGTGTCCCAGCAGAAGGCCACTGTGGATAATCAAAATGGCCTTGGCTGACCCAGAAAAGTGGTACTTCCATTAAGCCCAGGCTGGGAACCATCCCACTTGTGCCGCCACACTAACACGTTGCAATTAGGTTTTTCCTGATTCCCATCAGTTGAATGGGAATCCCAGGCAGGGACTGGACACTGGACATTGAATGAGCCAGTACACACAGGTACCCAGGGACAGGTCAGAAAGGTGGGATAGAACTGGGAAGTGAGGAGCATTTAGGATTGTACCAGGCCCCTTTGAGTTCCAGGTGCCATAAATGCCGGGCCCTTGCCGACACCATTGCAGTGTTGTACAATCCTTCTCACAGACTAAGTGAATGCTGGTCTGCCATACCCCCTGTCCAAAAGTGACTAGAAATCCTCCAAGCCTCAGTGCAGCCATGGTCTATTTGTATTTGTTCATGTGCCGGCATTGCCTTGATCTGAATTTATGCTTTCCTCTCCTTTGTATTTACCCACTGCTGCATTTAAAGAAAGCTGATGTGTCCTCTCTCAGCCACCACTCGCTGAGTGATGGAAGCCAGAGCTCATACAATGGGTTCCCCCCTCCCCTGCTGCTCCTAACAGCCCAGATCCACACCTGTGCCCGCAGAGCTTCATCTTTCTTGACCACAGCAGCCAGCAGTGCTGCAGGGGAGATCTTGCCCCTCTCCGGTGGTATTGATACTTCCCCGCCTCTTGGGAAGGCTGTGACTTAAATACCCTGTCTTTTTCCTGATGGTATGATATCTTTGCCTCTTAGTTACCCCCATCAACCAATACACCCGGGTCTTTCTCTTCTGAGTTTGTCTTGAGCTGATAAGCTTCCAGCTTATAGTGGAAATTCATGTTATTAGTCCCTAAGTGCATGACCTCGCACTCTGTAATATTGAATTTCATCCCATTTCTATTAGTCTGGTCCTCAAGGTCAGTCAGTGCTTCCTGTACCATACCCTGATCTTCTTGCATAATAGCCATGCTCCCAAACTTAGGGTTATCTGCAGATTTCATCTATGCACTCCAGCCTTTCATGACAAGGCCATTACTGAAAATATTAAACAGAATCAGTGCCAAGATTACTCCTTGAGCAACTGCACAAGTAGTCCCCGTCCAGCTTGATCATTCCTACACCAACATCACCTGTATTTATCCCTTCCTTAGCCAGACCTTGCACACTTTTCTTCTGCCTAACCCCATCATCCCCCACTGAACAAATGATTTCCCAAGTGGCATCATATCAAATGCTTTGCTGATAGCCAGATAGACCAGCTGTGTTTCCTTTACCAGGAAAGCCAATTAGCTTTCTTTGATAAGATATCAGGTTCTTGTGGCACAATTCACCTTTGATAAAACCAGGCAGCATACAACCTCGCTTTCTAATTGTGTCCTTTATTCTTTCCTGTAAAGATCCCAAATGTTTGCCTTGAACAGAGTGCTGATGAAAGTGCACTGACTGTGCAGACAACAGCAGTGAGCATTGTCCCCTTAGTGGTGTTTTCATCTAGGAGAGCACCAGAAAGAAAGCATCACCATTGCAGTGATCCTTCCTCTGCTATTCTTTCTGTAGCCCTTCCATTTCTAGATTGTGAAAGTAGCAGCATTTGGCACAACCACTGTCCAAGTCCCGGTGTGGCACCTGGTGTAGAATTTAACTACACTAACAAAACTTGCAGTTCATTGCAAACACTAAAGAGCAGACTAAGACCAGAAACTCCCATTTCATTCTCCCTGTGCATGGCACTTCACGGTCCATACGGCTGCTTGTGGAGTAAATTATTACTCCATAAACTGGGCTCAGTGGCTGCCATCTGGAACAATTTTATTGCTTGCCTGAGTTGTTTCCATTATCACTATGGTCAGGGGTCAGTAAATATGAGAACCTGGCCTATATTTGTTGTCCTCATTGTTATTATTGCTTATCAGAGCATCCTCCCAAGGAGTTATGACTTCAATAGGCTTCACTGCAGGATTGCCCCTTAACAGGTATACAGTCAGTGCCATCCTATCGTTCAGGAAGTCACTGACAAGCTGAGAACTGAGGTTTTACTCTTCATGCAAAACAATACCACCAGTCCTCATTTGCTTGAATCAATGTTATATTCCTGCAGGGCTCAGTTCTACACAGCCTGCTTCACAAGGAAAAAGGTATGGGATGAGGCTTAGGGTGCTAATTCTGTAGACAGGATACGAAACGTTCAGATCACCAATTTGTATGCAACCCTGGTGGACAGAGGTTATTCCATGACTGTACTGTGGTTCTGTGAGGGAGATCCCTGTACTATTCCTCACCCTGTGAGCTGAGAGCAAGGAGAGATGGTGACTTTTATCCATTCCCATCTTCTTCCCTGAGGTCAGGACTGACAGCACGAGGGAGAAGCCAGGTCTTCTCCCTCAGAGCTGAGGCAATGCCTGTTGAGGGAGGACATTCATAGCAGCCTTCCAGTATCTGAAGGGGGCCTATAAGGATGCTGGGGAGGGACTCTTCATCAGGAACAGGATAGTGATAAGAAAAGGGGTAATGGGTTAAAACTTAAACAGGGGAAGTTTAGATTGGACATAAGGAAGAAATTCTTTACTGTTAGGGTGGTGAGGCACTGGAATGAGCTGCCTAGGGAGGTTGTGAATGCTCCATCCCTGGCAGTGTTCAAGGCCAGGATGGACAGAGCCTTGGGTGGCATGGTTTAGTGTGGGGTGTCCCTGCCAATGGCAGGGGGGCTGGAACTTGATGATCTTAAGTTCCTTTCCAACCGTAACTATTCTGTGATTCTGTGACAATACAGTCCCTTAAGGCTTAGAAGGCAGCACCATGGCTTTGAGCAGAAATCCCTCTAGGTCCCCCTTCCTGTTAAATTGCTCTGCTTGCAGGGGAGCAGGCACTTATGCTGCTCTGTCATGAACATTGACGTAGCTCATGAGGGAAAGAGATGTGCTCTGCACATCACTGCCCATCACTTGCTGCAGCAAAAAGCTGATCATGCAAGTAGTCCTGTATAGTTTATGTGTTTGGAAAAAGGTGGTGTCATCCTATTAGATGTCTGAGAGGAATTCTTATGCTCCCTGACTCCCTTGCATTGGCATGTAGTCTGGGTTAAAGATCAGCCGAGAGTAAACTTGTCGTAACTCATCTGAACGTGGTCAGGCAGGTATGAATCTATGCATGTCACACAGAAACAGCCTACTTTCTTCATCCCTGCTCCCAGATGGTAAAACACAGCGTGAAAGCGAATCATCATCTGAAGAATTTTGTTGGGTTTGCGGTGATTTTTTTACTACAGTTTATCCTCTTCCCTGTAACAATGACACTGCACCTCCTCAGCTTGCATTTCAGCCCATAAAATAAGCTCTTCAGAGTAAAAAAATGATCATGTCACCCAGCAGTCTTAATGTTACTTCTAAGACCACTAATTGATTCTGCTGCTCTGATATCCTCTTGCAAGGCATTCCAGAGCCTAGGAACATTAACAAGCAAATGCTCTGGCACCAGCTGTCTTAAGCCTAAATCTAGTCTCCACCAAAAGGCTGGCATTAGATGTCTCCTCATTTTACATGTTTGCATTTTTACAACAACATTCCACAGTTTTGAGGCTACTGTAGGTTGGCTGAAGAGTCAGTTTTGTGACCTACAATCTGAGTCTTACCCTGAGTCAAGGAAAGCAATGACCACAATAGAAAAGTGGTTCAATAGAAAAGTTGGGTTTTGGGTTAGCTCTGTAGAGTGTACGTCCATGAGTGCATACCCCAGGACATGGACATGAACTTGTGTGGCCGTGTCATTTATTCTCCTGGGCCCAGGGACTTGTCTAAGTGAAGGAGGGTGTTTTGCTTTGTGTACATATTGGTTGAAACACAAGAAAATGCTCCCCATTCCTCTTAATACTGCATGTTGCTGCACTTTTCTTGCTGCTGCTTGTGACAATGTACTCCTGTGTGCTGATCCTCCACAAACCATGCTGGGCAAACAGGGAAGGCTCATGAAGGGACATGAAGTCTGTTACAGCAGCAGTCTACTGTTACTCTACTAAGCCAGCACAGCTAGAAGTCCCAGGGCACTAACCAGAATCACCTCTCTCATCTCATAACACATAGTGATCTAATTGAAGAAAGATCAAATCTCACTCCTTAGTCCTGGTGTCTCTTTTCACAAACCACGGGAAGCAATAAACCACAAACCACAGACAGTGCAACAAAATTCAAGCAGGCTACCAGTTTAAACCTTGGAGCTGGCAGGGAGACACTCTATTTACCCTGGCACATGCGAGATCAGCATCTCAACCTGTTTCTTTCACAGCAGCCTGCTAGTTGTGATCAGAGTCCACACATGGGATTTGCTGCTTTCAGTGCTGTAAAATAAAGCACAGAAAAGCAAGTACAAAAGTCACACACACACACAAGAAAGAAAGGCAAAATCATCTATTATAACCAAAACTTTGCACTTTGTGTCACCAAGTGGACTTGTCAGTCTCACGTGCATAGACAAGGAAATCAACCCTAGACCCCAGAAATTATGCTGTGTATCATATGACCTACTGGCATATTAATACCCTTTCCTTTTTAAATCTTTGCTCTCCCTTTGGAGCCTGCCCTCTCTGTGGGGATCAGACTGACACATTATAGGCTCAGTTTTCTTTCTGAGCTGACAACTCGTCCAGGAAGAGCTGGCTAGGATGTCAGTCTTTGGAGGGTACATAGAAAATTCCAATGTGTAATTTGCATATCATCACTTTACTGGAAGGTATCGTAAAAAGAAATAAATACTTCTCTCTTTCAGGGTAATACCTTCAGGTTTTAGCCAGCATGTCACACTTGAAATAAAAGGAGCGTATGCACTGAGTTTCACTGGGTGACAGTCTTCTCAATAATGCTGAGCTGAGGAAAAGCCAGTGCAGAGACAGCCGCTCTGGGCATCTTGCTTGTCCCTTCTTCCCACATCTATTTATGGAAATATTTGGAAATTGCAGTATAGTCCTTATTTTAGGTGACTCCAGTTGTTACCTTTGGAAACCTTCCTGGAAGGCTGCCTTCATAAAAGAGCTCAGTATAAAAAGCAGTCTAGAAAGATTGCATAGGAAACAAAAAGCCTGAGAAGCAGATTAGTTTCTTCCGTTATCTTCCCCGCAGATAGACTGTGATAGTAGGAAAACCACACCTGAATTCAGTATTGGGTGGCCCTATTACTGAAAATATTAAGTTTTTTTTAAGCAGAGCAGATAATTACATAATTATGGCAATATAATATTATCTCGTAGTTACACAAAAATGATCATCTCATGCGTGTTTTTACTATGCAACAGGGGCTTCATTTCCCAAATCACATAATTATACACTGCATGGATAATACATCTAGAGGAATTGCTGCACCTGGACACCAGAAACCATATAATCATACCAGTGAACTTCTCAAGACAGCACTCTTATAGGAGCTCATATTGATTGCTGTTTGGAAAACATATGCCCTTCTTCTCCACAGTGGGTCCTCTAACTTCACAATGAGACTCAAGTCCATATACAGGCTGGCTACTAGTAGTGCCTAATTTAGAAATAAGCCTTTGGACGATGTCATGGTCAAGACAGGGGTGAGTAAAAATCTTCTCTTCCAGTGCTGTCCCGCCTCAACTGAGAGAATTGGTCCTGGGACCCCAGCAGGCCTAGCAGGTAGCCCAGTAATGTATGGAGATGGGAATGCACCACCAGCAGCCATGGAAAGAACATGCTCAAGTGCAGAAACCTTGATACCTCTTTTTGAGTAGTGTCCATTGCAGCTGATGCCAAAAAAGAGCAAGGTTATGATTTGTCATCTTCCACAATCCTCTACTTCATACCACACTGGAAAGACAAACCGCTCTCTCCTGCTGAAGAACAGATGTGAAAACAGGGGTTATTTGAACCTTCTCCGACACCACCATGTACCCACCATAAAACCTGTCACAATACAGCCCTCAGTGACCTAATTTCCAAGGGGCAGGATACAGAAGTATTAAAAAGCGAAGAATTCTGGAAGCTACCTACATCCTGTGTTTATTCTATGATCTGCTTGTACATGTTCTGGAGCTCCTTTCACTGGAAACCCAGAGACTTGCCACCAGAACAGCAAGCTCTTCAAGTTTAGCTCAAACTTGTGTCAGCAGCACAGATGAAGGATCAGAAATGCAGGAACTCTTTGCCCCCAGCTTTTGTTGAGCAAATTAATTTCTCCTATTGTTACTTGCAGAAGTGGTTCTGGGTGACTGTTTGCAGAGACCTTGCTACTGGAGAGCAATGCCCATATGATCACAAGAGTCCCAGTCTGTTTAAAAGACCAACACGACTTACATCAAGGAAAGACTGCTGCGTGTCCAAGAATAGTTTCTTATGGCTTGCTTCTTAAAAGGAAGGTCAGTCTTCAAAACCACGATGTGCTCAATGTTAAACCCTTTCCTGTGTATCTTCATAAAGCAGAAAGTAAGCAGACTGTGGCTCCTTAAAGCAGCCTTAAGTACATAGTCCTCCAAGCCTGGGACCATCAAGGGGTTTTTAGCCCTGCAGTTTTAAATCTCCCTGCCTCAATGGCTTTGTCCACACTGGTCTTGACATGTTTTTGCTGCAGCCCTGTTGTGTCACATTCATACTGGCCAGCTGAGGGCCTGACTTGTGTCAGACAAAAGCACTTTAAAACCTCATTCCAAGCTTCTGCAGGCCATGCAGTACACTGCCACCACAGTGATAAGAGCAGAGTTAGGTGGACAAGGGCAGAGCTACAAGCTGATGACAGAATCTCTCCTTTCATCCACTGAATACTGGAAAAGTCCATGTCTCTTCAGCAAGCACTCAGGTATTTTCATCTGTGAGAAGGCTTTTTTGCTCAAAGATTAAATGAAAATTAACCCAAGTCAATTAATTGACTGGTAATAAATGCACCTTTCTTGCAGTTTCTTTCCTATTATGCTCAGTTTCTTTTCCCATTATGCCCTTGCAGCTTCTTTTCCCATCCATTGCAGAAAGAAGCTGTGCAGAATGGCAGATTTGTTTAGGTTGAATAAAATGCTGTGGGAAGACCCTTACCCATGACACTGCCCTTGTTCTCCAAGAACCCCTTTCAGAGGGTCTCTTAATGGTAAAGTTGCATCCTTCAGGTTTGGGGAAGGGTATGTTAGCAGCACAACTTTGAGATACTTCCTTCCTCTGACTTCTGTTACAGTTGACCAAAGAGTCCACAGGGGCCAAGATGTCAAGGTTACATCACCCTATACTGCTCTGCCTGAAGCCACTCCAATACTAGGATAAAATTACCTCTGTCAGAACTGCTACTGAAGAGAGAGCCCAAAGAGTCTCTGAGGAGAAAGCCATATACTTTGCCTTTTTTTATTTTGACCAGGAAGCATGAGAAATGCCTGCAGTTCTTGGGTCATTTTCACTCTTTCTTTAGAGCTTGCCATGTTAATAGGCAAAGGAAATTCAGCTTTATTTCCTGATACCTGGAAGCCCAGCAGGGGACCACCTTAAACTGCAGGCTGTCAGATTGCCACCAACATACAATGCTCCACCTCCAAAACTGATAGGGGTCACCAGCCTGCATTTTCTGTGTTTGCTTTTTCCTGGAGGACATCATCTGGTCTGTGGTGTTTTCCCTGTACAGTAAGCTCACACCATGTTTGAGGAGGAGCTGGGATTTCAGTCAGGAAATCTCTGAACAGTAACTAAGTACTTCCAACATTGGCTTATGGTTGGCTCTGTAGTTTCATCTACGGATGAATCATCCTCAACAATAAACACCCTGGGTGGGGCATGGATGGGTCTCCCTCCTTGCCCCCACCCCCGGTGCTTTGAATACTGCAGTGTTTTGATTTTTAAAACATATGTCTAACAAATGCAGCAGTGATAATGAGGAACATGTCAATCTGCCATGCTTCCTGTTCAAATTTCCGTTTTCATTTCTAAGGTTCAAGTACATCTTGATCCCCATGAGATAAATGTGAGCAAGTACAACAGAAGTGTAGAGCAGAGGAGAGGTGAGAGCTCAGAGCCTCAATGAAAACCATAGCACATCACAGCCGGGGTCTGCTACAGGGTAAGGCTGGTCCAGCAGTCCCATCTCACCCTGATGGATCAGTTGGGTCAAAGGACCTGACCACCAGTTTTGGAAGGACCTGTGCACTGCAACAATGGTGTCTGACAAATTTGCTTTCTGCTGCCAAAGAGACAGAGAAAGTTTCTGTAGCCAAACTTTCCATGTCCCTCTCCTTTCCAGACTGCATCTAACAATTATGTCAAACTTTTTGTCTGCTGAAGGCTACATAAACTATTGTTTTACATGTCTGAACTGCCCTGTGCTATGTCTTCTGCTGCACAGGCCTCTGCCTGCCTCAGTGGATGGTGCTGAGACCTCACAACTACAACAGGACATTGCCACAGATTACATAAACATGCACGCCATCCTTCCATGCAGGAAGGGAGATGTTTCAGTACTTCAGGAGAGATAATTTACTCTTTTTCATACACAGCATGCATGGAGTAGCCTTCTCTACCACCAGCCTCACAGCTAAAATTTTAATAACCTGAAAATGCTATTCCAGCTTCTTAACATTCACTCTTTAGTTTTTATAGTACGAAAAGAGCACTTTAACTCATTCTTTCATTCACAGGCCAGTTTCTAGATTTTGTGAGTCAATTCAGATCAGTCCATCCTGACAGACTTTTGTCCGATACTGATTCTAAGAACATCTTTACTAACTTTCAGATTAGAAATGACAAGAAATACAAAAATCATGGGGGTAAGGGGAAAGGAAGAGAAAGAAGATCATTATCTAGGGTTGTATGATAACATTTCAGAGATTTCCAAAAAGTGGCAAACAGAGCTACAGAAAAGTTGACTGGTTTTGCCAAAACTCTTACCAAAAAACGGACAGTCCATATGTCATGGAATTAAAGGCAAGGAGATAAAATATGGAAGTGCTATAAAGAGATGACATTTGACATGAAATCTCATCCTGCTTCCCATTCACAAGGAGTTAAATTAGGCAGCCAAATTCTGGCTATGACCAACAGGTTGGTATAGATATGGACAGTTCACTTTAGTTCTTGTCCATCTGTTCATGGCAAGCTTTGAGACCAGCCAACCCACTCTGATAAGCAACATGACTTACTTCCGTAAGTTCCTCCTAGCTCTTGACATAAGTCTGTGTTTCATCATGCAGGAAAGTCAAGAGTCAACTTTGACCACAGTGCCAGACAGCATTTAGAGTTACCTCTTCTTCCAAAGGAGACTCAGCCATTATTGATAGTTTCATCAATCCTCCCAATTTCATGTGATTAGAGACGGTTTCCACTGACTCACTGTCCTCAGCTGCAGCTAGTGAACAAGCCTAACAAAGCCATATAACCAGCCTAACAAATGGGTTAAACACATTTGTCCTCTACCTCAGCTTCACCAGTGCTGTGGTTTTGCTACACTTCTCAAAACAGGGCCACAAGATTAAGTCTAACACATAGATGTGCAGTGCCATTTTGGATGTCTTTGGGTTTCTAGAACAAGCAGGGGAGAGCTGCACCATTTAGGAGTGGGAGCTGGGTGCCAGGAGGGTGGGGAGAAGTGCGCTGAGTGCCTCTGTGTAGGCACCACATTGTTTCCTCCCTCTGTGCTGTGGTACCAGTCTCTAAGTAACCACACTTGCTTTTCCTAGTCCAAAAACGCTGATGTTGTCTTTAATTAAAAACAGTTGTACTTCAGAATAATCTTATCTGATAGACCTTGGCAAGTCGTGATAAAGCATTTTATCCCCTGTATCACCATGGGGAAATGGTAAACACCAAGAAAGCAAGTCCCAAGACAAAACTACAGAATCTACTAATGGAGCAGCCAAAGAAACATCCATTTAACGGACCAGTTTAATGTACTAGCAATAAACTTTCCTCTGGCAAATTTTTAAAATACACAGCACTCATAATGATGCTGATTACTAATTAGAAATGCACCAGCAACCAGATATTAATCATTGCATAGTAATTTATCAACAGATACTTCAGCTGGAGAAAGAGAAGCACCATTTAAAATGCTGGACACTGTGACATTTGGGCTAGCAGGGGACAGCCTGGCTGCCTCTTGCCTAAGGTTGAGCAGACTGATCAAGTGTCACACTCTAGGTCACCCTGCAAGCCCATGGCTCAGGAGGGATTACAGCATGGCAAGATCCTTTGTGACACCCGCTTTTGCCCTCTGAACTCTAGACCTCATGGCTCCTCATCAAAATATGACCTGCTTAGATAAAAATATCCAGTATTGTTTCACTCTGGAGCAACTGGTATGCAAAATGACTACAGTCTGGTTTTGCTTTGCTCTGAGTATGCAGCACAGGTTTTCTGCCCTGCCTGTGCTACTTCCAGCATGCTGCTACTGGCAAAATTACACAGCTAAATTGCTAGCCAGAATCATTAGAAATAAGAATGCGCCCAACAGCATATACTGACATAAACACACCTCACCATGTCATCAACATCTGGTAAGATCAGACCAATCAATCCTTACAGAAAAATCGTCATCTGCCTGAGAGCACAGGAGGAGGCAGGCAGCACACCGGGCTCACTGGGATTAGGGTGCCTCAAAAACTGCTGGCATCACAACCTGTGTGCATGTGCAGTGAACAGATCAAGTTTTGTGAGCAAGCAGTTCAAGGGTTCAGACACACTGTCTGTATATGAGGCTAAAGGAGTTACTATACGTCAGCCAAACCTCTGTAACTGTCCATGTCTGCGCTCTTAATCTGTTTCAGTTTAGGCTTCTTTCATCAAGTTTTCAGCTAAATGGCATTACATCACATCTAGGGCAGACCAAGAGTATACATGGCAAGCAGCTACTGAGGATGCCACGGCTCATCTGACACATGGTGATTTGTTGTGCCACTGTTACTCGCTTCTATGGAGGAGCATTATGTATAGGAGACTCACACAGTCAGCTGAAAACAAAGAGTGGTGTGTGCAAACTACCTCACTCCTCTGATATTTTCTTTCTGAAATTCAGAAGGCTCAGGAAGTTTCTTTAACAAAGTATAGATCTCTGGAGTGGGAATCAAATCTCAGGTTGGGTTATTAAGATGATGCTACTCAAATATATTTTCAGCATGAAATCTTCCACTGGAAGTTTTGCTGCCTGGAACTAGAGAGACCTAAGAGCTGGTAGTGAATAGTGAGGTATTCCCTGTCTCAAAGTAAAGCACTTTGCAGAGTCTTTAATGTGAAACGGGTGATCTTTACAATGAAGTCATAAACCTAAAGCCATTGAACTTCGGGGCTCCATAGGAACTGAGTCCTCAAGAGGCACTCATGACTGATTACAAAAAGCAGCTGATGTCGTGACATTTCTGAATTTCCTCTAAAATGCTCAGTTTTGACTAAGGCTGCAATACAGCCCATACATCAACAGTGAGTTCCTGCAAGTGTGGAGTACTCATGGCAATTCAAAGCTCGAGACCATCACTCTGCCAGGAGGAGTTTAATAGAACTGTACTATTATCTGAGGACAAGGGAGCTTGAAGAGGCTGTTTGAGCTGGAAGGGTTAGGGTTAGGGTTAGGGTTCATTTCTCACCCCAAACACCTAAGATTCTCAAATGTGGAAGTCTCTTTAGGTTTCATCTGCTTTCAGGGATTACTGCAATCACAGCTTCTCATCACAACTTTAAGAACTCACTTTTCTTTCTGTACTTTGACATCCCTTCTCTAAAGGGAAAAGCAGAAACTCTAGAATTCCCCACTGGAGGTGTTCGGAGGTTTGTTTTATGCCTGCACAGCAACTTAAGGCCTTCAGATGGAAACTGAAAAGAAACACAAAGGAGGGTCATTATTAACAGGTATGGTCCCCCTGTGGCAGAATGTCTTCTGCTACAGAAAAAACCTCTGCACTTTCTAATTGTTATTATTTGAAGTTATGATGTAGTATGGATCTCCTGGTTTTCTCAGCAGTTAAATCTCAGCTGTTACCAAAAACATTCCCATGGTGGAAGGACAAACACAAATACCCAGTGCTTTACTAGCCAAAAAAAAAAAGAGTGTTTGCTAGCAAGGCTTTGAACAGCAGGCTGAAAATGTACTCAGTTAAACCAACACATCATAGTGTGATAAAGACAGTTGAGTGTTCAAAAACTGAAACAAATGGGGTTTTTTTTTTCCTTCTCTTTAGACCTGCACATTCTGGTGATGAGAAAGCCACCTGGGGTGAAAAGAATCGTAATTGGGCCTCCATTAACTTTGGGTTGCTGACAGGACCTCCCTCTTTCATGTTCTAGAAGGTTTTGCCAGCCAGAGAAACTGAGGCATCCTCCTAGAGCATCTTAAGCCAAGGGCTGTGCTGGATCCAGTTGTCCAAGGAGCCAAACAAAAAAAAAAAGATTATTTTTGTCAAAGCATCTGGTTAGTGGCAAGGTGAACCACCTTAATTCCTCAAAAAAGAGCTCAAGAACACCATCTCAGGATACCCCAGTACAGGTTTCTGGTTGGCAATAAGGTCACAGCTTCTTTATACCTCATCAAAAATGTGGCCTTGTGCCACCAACATTGTCAACAGTCCTTATCACTTCCACCAGGACTGACCAAAACATGCAGAGCCTCCATTCAGCCACTCTCTGCCTTTCCCCAAGGCAATCACCCATCTCTTCAAGCATTTCAGGAACGCAATAAGTCATTCTAGACAAGCTTTACTATCCAGCTAAAGAAATGACCCTTTCTGAGCACCAAGCAAAATAAGGGCGTGGGAACAATTGGAGGAAGTGCACCAAACAGACACTCCTGCAGTAATTATCATCATTCACTTGGGGAGAGGGGGAACAGGAGAGCACCCTAGCTAGGACCACCCTCTCCTCTGAGGCCGGGGTCTGCTCCCATTGTTCTCACCTAGAGCCGTGCCACCGCCTTCAGCAGGAGCAGGATCAGGCCTTTAATCCTCATTTCCTCTTGGCCGAATGAACTGCAGTGTATGCCAGTGACAGCTAAATGAAGGATTCCTTTTTCCAGAGGACCGGCAACAGCTCTTAACTCATAAACTCAAGGTAATTGACATTACAAACAAGCTTTACCCACAGGGACCCCAGAGCAGTCAACAATTGTGCTTTAATGAGTAGGAAGGGAGAAGGGGGGAAGTCTTTGCACGCCGCAGTAGGACATTCTAAGAAAAGCTCTTTCCCTTTTCCAGGCAAGGCAATGATTAAAGTCCGTGCACGAAACCTAGCAAGGAGGGAGGCCTTGCTGAAAAGGCCTTTCTTCCTGGCTTTCCTGTGGAAAAAAAACAAGGGGGGATGAAAAATGGTTACTGGGACTTGAGAAGGACGACAGCAGTCAGTTAACAAACCCAAACAATGAAAGAGGAAGCCAAGCTTAGATGAAAAAGTTGAAGATCCCAGAGCTCTGGAGTTTTGCATACAAAGGATATCTAACAGAGTTGGAATACTAGTATGGACTGCTACAGAAGGGCAGAATGTAGGGTAGAAGTGCCAACCCAGCTATTTTATGAACTCAACAAACCAACTTAAGAGGGTATCCTGCCTCTCGTTCTCTCTTCTGTTTCTCCTCCTGACTCAGCAAAGCCGTGGTTGGTTGGGAGCACTGTATAAGCGCTTCACAGGGTAACACTGGTCCTGACCACAGAAGGGAAATGAAGTAAAAGAGCAGTAAACTAGAGCATTGCTGTTTGCAGGACTGCTCTTATCAATATGGCACTACTCAATCTCCATTTAATCTGTTGGGCACAAAAACTCATTCGTACTTCATAAGGACGTTTTTGTTTGAATAGCTTCTTCTCCTGAAAGCCTAAATCAAAGACAGTTGACCCAGAAACTGGCAAAATATTTAAGCCTATATTCCATACTACATATTACCAATTTATTGGAAAAAAGAATCTATAATGAAAAATACTATTGTTCATCTTTATCAAAATGTTAGTGTTGCTGACCATGAGAGACCCTGCCTAGCAGAATTTTCACTTAGATTGGGAATGACAGGGAGATACAGGGAGATACAGAGATGCAGAGAAGCAGAGGACAACTAGGGTAATGGGCAGTGGCCTTAGCCCACCAGCTACCTAATGGATATTTTTCTCTGAAGGAAGTGCTGTTTTCCTGGAGAATTAGCAAATATTCAGTCAGGACAAATTTTACCAAATGAGATAACTGAGATTTGATCACATCCAGGGGGCTGACGGGCAGAGACAGACTGCACAAATGGCATGAATGGTTTTGGAAAGCGGGAAACAGTCCACAGCTATTACAAACGCTGTGTGCTGGCTGATGGTAACAGATCAAAGCCAGGCAACTGTGGCCAGTAACAGCAGTTCTCTGGGTTGATATGGCTATTTGGCAGATGTAACAGACATGTGTTTGTTCTACCAGAATTGGAAATGGCAGGTCAGTGGCAGGACCATCATGTTCAGTGAAGGTAGCTAGGGCTGATGTAGCACAATGCCTTTGCTAGCATTGTGCTCTAAATACAGTAACCCTGTGCAGAGCAAATGAGAGACAAATGTACAGCGTACAATCTATTGTACAAAAAAAGACTGTGAATTACCTAGACGGGTAATATCATTTTGCTTGAGACCTCAAACTGAACCCAGACCTCACTCACAACTTTGAAAGGCCAGTGCATTATCTGCTAAGCCACCCATCCTACTGGAAAATCTTCTCCATGTTCATGCAAAAGGAAAACAAAACCTAGACTGCTCTGGGCTTCAAGCCAAATCTGGACACAACACACACACTCCCCAGTAGGCAGGGAAAGTGCTGCACCAGGGTTTGACTATTATGAGCAAGCATTGATGGTTGCAAACTAGGATTTGCCACAAAAGTCTCTGCGGACAGCCTGGGTTTGTGGGCTGCAGGTACATTTCCTTACTAGTGCTATTGTATTGCTCCAGAAGGGAAGGCAAAGCTGGAGTATACCAGCCCTCAGTGGATCAGCAAAGAGACTCTTGGAATGCAGGGCACTATCTTGTTTGTACTTTTATTCTCTGCTCTTATACATTTTGTTTTATGAAAGCAGGTACAGAGAGCAGCCAGGCACTCAGAACAAGATTTTCTCTTGCTTTGTTCCTTACTTTGTAATCTCTGGTCACTGCAGTCACCTGTGAAAGCTGTTTCCTACATTCCATCATGAGAGCTTCCTCTTAGTTGGTGTTCAGCTGTTCCTCAACAATACCCATGTGAGGACCCATCACATTGTAGATCTGTTGCTGCTTACATCATAATGATTTTTTGACTTGTTCCATACCAAAGCAAGGCACCTTTTATTGCCCTTTGTCTATATGCAAGATTCCCCTTGAGGTCACAAAAGAATGTGCCCATATTCAGCTGAGTTATATTGCAAATAAGCTGCCGCAGCAGTAATGCCTTGGCTATTAGTTTATAGTGCTGGGCTGGCAATTACAGAATTAGGTTACTGAAGAACGACCCTGGGTTTCCTAGTTAGTCCTTGAGAGGGAAGCTGTGCACATCTGTGTCTATCCCTGACTCTGACAAAGATTTTTGACTTGACTATTGAACAATTACTATGTTAACCCTGCACAAGCTGTAAGAACAAGGTAAATAATATTAATCTACCTGAGCTGAGCATCAGAAGAGTCCAGTCGTCATGGCTGGCAACAGGGGTTCCAATCTTCACATGAAGGTTAGTGCAGGTATGCAAAGATGCCACTGTACATCCCTGTCAGGAAAACCAGGCAGTCCCACCACAACAGCAGAAGCCACTTTCCCTAGGGAGACTGAGAGTTTCTCAGCTCAGTTTATCAGGGCATTAATACGAGCTTCCCTAAATTCTGCTTTGGAAAGAACAGACCCATTGGTCTTCCCAGTGGTATGTCCAAGGAAAACAGCCACAGTGATGAGGGATGGCAACATCTGTGTGGCTGAAGGCAAACCCCTGCAAATGAACCGTCTCCACCGGCACCAGAGGGTACCATCTTCACGATCACGTAACGACTTCTGATGGGATTTGTTTATCATGGAAAGACTTTTCCAAAAAGGTAAGTGAGGTGCATGCACAGTGCTGGAAGGAGCCTGCCAGCATCACGAATGGCAGAACAGAGGGGTTATTTTTTGGATTCATGAATAAAGACTAAGACACGGAAAAAGCAGGAGCTGTTCGCATCTTTGAAAGCGCTGCAGAGCTGTTCTGCATTAATTGTATTTATATTTATACTGCACAGACATCCTGGGAGGCTTGAGAATTCATGCATAACTTTGCATGTTGCACATCAAGAAAGCTAAGGAGCTGAAGTCAAAGTGCATGCAGCAGACGAGCCTGATTCAGAGAAAAAGAAATTTACTTAGAGGCCTTTCAAGGAAACCTCTATTTTTATAAGAAATGCATGTATCAGCCACTTCTGCATAGCAAACTGCTCAGCTTATCAGTTTCAGAGTGGTGGAAGGCAGTGTCAGTTCTGTCTAGATTTATATCTACAGCTCCAGAATACAGAGATAAAACAAACTTCTGTTTAGATTGCTACGCCAATACCCTTACTCTCTTATTAAAGCGTCCTGGGTTCAGCAGTAGCAGTCATTTTTCTCCTTCTTAGCAGCTGGTGCAGTGTTGTGTTTTTGACTTTCAGCCTGGGAACAGCGCTGATAACACCCATGTTTTTTATTTACTGCTCAAATGTTTACTCCGACCAAGGACTTTGTGAGTCTCATGCTTTGCCAGGGAGGAAGGGAAGCCGGGAGGAAGTGGCGACAGGACACCTGACCCAAACTAGCCAAAGAGGTATTCCATACCACAGCATGTCATGCCCAGTATATAAACCGGGGGGAGTTACCCAGAAGGGCTGGCGCATTGCTTCATCGGGCTCGGTATCGACAGGTAGTATTGTATTCTCTTCCCTTGTTATTTCCATTATCAGTATTATTATTGATGGTAGCAGCAGTGGTGGTTTGTGTTATACCTTAGTTGCTGGACTGTTCTTATCTCATCCCATGGGAGTTACATTCTTCCAACTCTCCTCCCCGTCCCTCCAGGAGTGGGGAGGGGGGAGAGGGGGAAGAAGGGAGGGAGTGAGAGAACGACTGCGTGGCTGACTGGGTTTTAAACCATGACATAAAGTTATTGGATCTTTTACCACTTAGGCATTGCATGAAATAGATGAAATGACACTCTTTCAAAAACCATTAAAATGTACATTAGTAAGCAGTGAGCATCATCACTGAAGCTGTAGCTGTGGATCCTTTGCTCACACTGAAAGAGTAACGTGAGGCCTTAAGGCTTGTCAGGGGAAGTGAAATGCTTCCCAGGCACCTATGCTTGGAAGAGAAGTGAGTTTGCATCTGGCAGAGTGGAAACCTTCCTAAACCTTGGCATTTGGGAACACTGACCCCCAACCAAATTTGCTGCTCACTGGGAAATAGCTATTAGCCTTGGGAATTGCCACAGATTAGTCTCCTGGAGCACAGTTCCCATTGGCAGTGTCTTTGTGTACCGCCTTGTTTGAATTTCTTGCCTCCTTGGAGACAGAGAGTCCTATGGGTAGAACTCACCTGGCCTGCCTCTGGCTGCTGGATGTCCTTGGGCTGGGTGGAGGTCCAACAGGGAGGGACTTGAGAGAGCCCACAGACTTTTGGCCACTCCAGATCTCTGACCAGTGCTTCCCTCAGCCAGGCCAAGCTTCCATCCTGGTACTGCAGGAAACAGCACTTGCATGTATCACTTGCATGCACCTTCACCCAGGCTTGAAATCTGGAACAGGACCAGCTTTAGAGGAACTCAGCAATAGGCTGCTTTAGATGAATATGATTTTAAAAGAGGGCTCCTTTCCTTCTCTGAAATACAGCTTGTTCCCTGAGATCCCAGGCAGAAACAAAGTTTCCTCATCTTCCTGCCCATCACTAAGTAATCCTGTGGTTACCTAAGAAAGGCTTTGGTTTCTCAGAGCCACTGAAGGGTCCCTGTGTCTGCTCTGAGTAGTGGCAGCTGTAGGCACTCAGCACCTGAATCGTATGGATTTAGGAGCCTAACCTTTGTTTCCTGTGATCAATCATTTTAACCCAGTCACAGTGTACAGAGACTTAGACGGAGGGGCATGCATCAAGTATGGATCAGACTTCTGTGGGCTGCAGCTCCCACAGTGGGGCATGTAAATAACTCATCAGCAATGTGAGCTATATAAAATTGATGCAGACATTTGGAGAAAAAGAGAACAGCAGTTTGAAATCAGCATCTTCTGCTCACCATGCTCGGCTAGCACAGTGCTGGTGCATACTCCACTGCCGCTCATCAGCCACGAGATGCACACACAGCCTGCAACAGCAACTGCTATTCAGAGAGGTGGAAGGAGCTATTTCTTTGTCGTTAATAAAAGACAGAGTGTCTATTAAAAAATAAAAGGCATCAAAAAACAAACAAAATAATTCATTGGGATTTTAGAACTCACCTCCAGACACAGCAGGAGGGGAAGAGCTTGGCATTGCCCATTCTGGCTGCAGAATGGGATCAGCCCAAGAAAAAGCGTGTTCCCACAGTAGACAGTTTGAGCTTGTTTTGTCAAACACTGAGGTTCATATGACCTTTCTTTTTTTGGCACAGAATTTTGGCAGCCTGGAGAGTGCTGCTGCTAAATAACAGTAACATCAGCTTTTCTCTGGTACCACATACAGTAAACAATGCAAACAGTGTTTCAGGAACTTGGTGGGGCCGAGTTGCCGATTGGGATCCAGAGATGGATCAAACTTTGATTAGCAAATGAATAGCTCCTATTTACTTGTAATCTCCATCATCGTGGGGGATACAGATACACATGTGAGAATAACTTCTTCTGCAAAAAGATTTTTCACCTTCCTTGTGATCGTGCTCTGCTTCTTCAAATGCCCTCTTAGATGTCACCTCTACAGCTAACACGTCATGTAGAAAAGGTATCCAGTCACAGGAACACTATTGAGAAACAAATGTACAGTGTTAACAGCTACAGGAAAAGCAACCATAATACTACATTGCAGATTTTCCACTGGAAATTACCTTTTAGTTCAGCTGTTGTCTGTTTGTGTTTTTCTGTCAACTTTTTGTTTAACAACTTTTGAATCCAGAGGACAATTTCAAGAAATTTTGACAGAGGGATAGAGGTATTTTGCACATAACCTTCTCACAAGGTTTGTGAAAAGCTGTGTGAGGAAACAGTCCTTCTTAAGGGCTGATACAGAATGACTACACTGTCTGGAGTCTCTCAATCATTATTAGTCACTAAAGAACCGAAGCAGAGGCTTGGTCAGCTTCCTGCCTGGTCTGCCTCTTACTGAATGGTGCTCCACTCTAAAAGACTGAGCACACAGGTATCTGCAGCTCACTCAGCTTCCTACCAGGAGCAGACATCTCAGAAGACCAACAGAAAGCAAGAACAGACATTTCAGTTGGAAGAAAAATCAATCAGAAAAGCTAAGTGGCATTATCTGTTGATCAGCCTAGCTTTAGATTCACCCCAGGCAGCAGGGCAAAAGGTTTGCTAGGAACCCTCAAAGATAAAAGAAAGTTATTGCATGTCTGAATGTCACCTGGAAATGTTTGATTTCCTAAAGACACTGTTCCTCTCAAATGCTCCAATAGGTTTCCATTTGGCTGAATTTCAGACTGCCCAGCTCCTGACCTGGCTGCTAAAAGACACCTTTCTAATTAATTGTTTTACACATTATTACAACATTTAAATGATTACAGGTGGGAGCTCTCAAAGGAGCTGGAGGTGGAAATTCAACACCTCATTTCCTTTTAGAACCTTTGAAGATCCCATCTAATGGAGCCTGAGGATTTTAAAAGTTGAAAGCAAAATTGTAAATAGGCCAACATACTCTCTCAGTTCAGCACCCAACAAAGCTAGAGCCTAGAAGACACATTTGCAGTACCTGAGTCATTGACTGAATTTAGGAAAGTGTCAGAGGACATGAAGATAGCTACAGTCTGTCTGCATGTGGGTTTGTATCCCATCGCCTAAAGTTTACACCACCTTGTATTTGTGTTCTGCTTTTGCTATAAAGTCACAGCAGTATGGTGAAAACTTGGCATCCTATGGAAGCAGTCCTGGAGATGTGAGCCATAAGAAGACCACTCTGACCATCTTCTAGAGAGGGAGAGTGTCATCCCCGTCATATCCATCACCCATCCTCACACCTACTG
>JBCJKH010034719.1:0-25530 GCA_039877255.1 Loriculus beryllinus
CAGCTTGCTCCAAGCCCCTGTGTCCAACCTGGCCTTGAACACTGCCAGGGATGGGGCAGCCACAGCTTCTCTGAGTACCCTGTGCCAGCGCCTCAGCACCCTCACAGGGAGGAGCTTCTGCATAAGAGCTCATCTCAGTCTCCCCTGTGTCAGGTTAAAGCCATTCCCCTTGTCCTGTCCCTACAGGCCCTTGTCCAAAGCCCCTCTCCAGGTTTTTGTCGGCCCCTTTAAATATTGGCACTGTTACAAGGTCTCCCTGGAGCTTTCTCCAGGCTGAGCAAGCCCAACTCTTTCAGCCTGTCTCTATAGCAGAGGTCAACCCGTATGATGTCGTTCATGGATGTCAGTGTCTCTGCATGCAGTGTTTAATCTTTAAGGGAATCTTAACAGTTTAACTGTCAAGCTAGCACAGTAACCCTGTATAAACCCCACTGCTTGGTTTAATATGGTACGGCAACTTTTGGGGCTCGCCTGTGCCTAAGCTATTATGTTCTTTGGCTGGCCCTCACCCTCCTTGTGCTGCCCCGCAGGTGGCAGTAGTGCTCTGGGAGACAAGACCCCTGACCCAAACTGCTGTAAATAACGTGAAAAGAGGCCTTTCCAACCCAAACCATTCTATAATTTACTAGTTAATGATATTCAATATCATTAGAGATTGTTAAACAGTTGTAACTGAACACTGTATTTGCATTATATGTTTACTTTTCCTTTTCAAAGTGTGCAAAGCATGTTAAATACATAGTATAAATAACCTTGAAAGAATTTTAGTTTCTGAGAGCAAGCAGATTATCTGTTATCATGTGTAACAGCAGAATGATGAAGTCTTACACACAGAAGTATTACTTCTGATGTAAATTTGAGCAAAGGAGTTTTTTTTAATAAGGGAGGGGTTTTCAAAGGAGCCTGAGGATCTTCCACAAATACCCCAAACCACTTAAAAATAGGGGCTAGCTGACGACACTGAGGTTGTACCAGGTATACTTTAAATTTCCAGCTGAAGGTCTGATTTTGGAGTTAGCATTTAGTAAGAGTAAGATAGGCTTTTGACCTCTACTCCCAGTAGTTCATGTTAGAAAACTCTTACAGTTTATTACTCCTAATTTTTCTTGAGCATTTTGTCAAGTAGTTCACACAGCTAAAATGACACTGAAATGGTAGTGAAACTTAGAACAATCTGGGTTTTCAAAAGCACTAAACTGAAAAGTACTATTTTCATTATGCTCTTGCATATAGTTACTTCAGAGGATGATAAAATTGAGAGAAGTGTATTCAAAATGCTTGAGTTCATTTCAAGAATTAGTTTCCTAATTTAGTAGTTTATAAATGATGCATTATCAATAAGGCACTGAAAACAGCACTGCAGAACATCTTGGTTTCTAAAATGATTGGTATGAGTAATACCAATTAAGACTACTTCTGAAATTGAGGTAGAAGTTTTATGTGCTGTCATAAATATAAATAATTAAAGCTGTAAATTGTGTCAATAACCAGACCTTGTCCTGGGACTTGTCCAAGGCTTAGCTTGTGTCATTCAAGTAGAACTTAGAATTACAGCTCCAACTTCTCTGTCAGTGGAGTGATCAGTTTGGTATTATAGAACTGGAAACATGAAAAGCATTTTAATTTCTTCAAGAATTATATTGTGAGCAATTTGTTTAGTAAGAGAAGATCTACAAAAAGCATATGCTGTTATTATTACCCAGGATCCAATAAAAGATACTTTTTCAAATTATTACCATATGTGTGTAGGAGTTGCTTTATACTGTAGTTATTTTAGATACCAGAATAATTTGTTTCATACTTTGAGTTCCTCACTGTTAAAGTGTCCCCTTAGATTTGCCATTACTTTGACTATTGTGTGAGATATAGTAAAAAAAAAGTAGTTTACAATAAAAGAAATTTAACAAGTAATTGGAATTCCAGATTCTGCACAAAATGTGCCAAATGAAGTAATGGTATTTGCAGGGATATTGCATGAGTGCAGTAGCTGTAGGGAAACTACTATAAAACTGTTAAATGCTCTCCCCTTTCCCTTGCTGTCTTTAAACATTGCTTTATTTTTCTCAAGCTTTTATAACAATCTTGACTGGCTGACAAATATTCCAACAGAGAAATGAATGTATTATAAATCATATAACTGGTTACCCATATTTTTCTTATTGCTCCTATTGATGTGCAAATTCATGGATGGCTTTAACAAGGAAAGATTACTGTAAAAGGCTTTTTTCTATTTGTGTATGTTCTGTGTTACAGTCTTCTTGGGGCCCAGCAGAACAGTAGCTGAAGCAGAGATGTGTGATGCTGCTTTTTTGAACTAATGCTTCTATCTCTGAGCTACTGAAGACTTAAAGGATTTCATGACTATGAGGAAAGTTGGTTGAAATGAGTTTGTTTTGAGATGAGGTTTTTGAATGTGTGTTCTGTAATGCTGACACACTCAGAAGAAAAGTGTGGTTTATACATAAAATCACTTCCTTGATTTGTGTTGATTTCATGTGATAGACTGATTACCTGCAGATGACTGCCAACTTAAAGGTGCATAAGAAGGACTGCATTTGCAAACTACTTTCTGAATATATTATACTTCAGTAATATATCATCAAAGACTTATTGCAAAGTGTGTACCTATATTTCTTCATGCTCTTTTAATTTGCAGTCAGATGTCCTCATTGAGTCTTTCTTTCGCAGCTTGACAGATTCGTAGCCTCAGGAAAGAAATTTTAAGATGGTCCAAAACCATTGCTGGAGAACTTTAGAAATTGCCTTGTTTTCAGGTGTCAGTTTTCTTCAGTTGTGGAATAAGCTCATGGTGCAGTTTCTCTTGTTTTCATTATTTACTGCAACTAAATAATAAAGTGTGGGACAGAGTATTCGATAACATGGTAACATCTGCTTCAACAATATACCTTTTCTAAAGACTTTGCTGTGCCCTTTGTCAGCTTTCTTATAAAAATTAAGTTTTAGATCTAAGAATGAAATTTGACCTATCTTTGCTTTATGCGACAGTTGTATTTGATGCAAAGGTGGTGTCTGCTATAAGATATTCTAGTTATGGAGTAAGAGCAAATTATTGGCATGAATATGTCACCTCATGATTATGAAAATAAGCACAAGTTTTTAGTTAAGAGTAAGCATTTTAAAAACTAAAATGAAAGTTAACTTTCTCCTATCTTTTGCTGGTAACAACGATTCTACTCTGCTGTTCAGTTCCTCTTCTGTTTAGGGTTTATTTTCAAGTTAAGCAAAATGTTGGCAATATTCCCTGTTGTCTTGTAATTTGTTAAATGCTTTCCTAAATCTTGCTTTGCATGGTAAGAGGTCAGATACACAAAGTAAGTAAGATTTCTATAGGAGTAAGTTCAATGAGATACTGTTCCTTCGGCTGAAAAGACACTGTAGTGTAGCTAATTAAAGCACCCATTTGTATTGATCCAGAGCAGTGAAAGGGAAATGTTTTGGATCAATATGGCTTCCTTTCAGAAGGATACCATGAGGAAGAGCCAGCCAAAGTCCTACTGGTGTCTTCGATGTGAGCATGTTCCATCCATTGTGATTTCTTCTAATGCATCCTTTCCTTTCCCTTCCCTTACTTGGCGTTCCATTTTGCTAATTCCTCTTCCTGCATACTGACCTTAGTCTCAGTACTTCAGAAAACTTAAGAAGTTGTGAATGAACAAGTTTGCAACTGTACTCTCTACTCAGCTTGTTTGTCCTGATCCTTTCCTTTACCTGTCTTTGTTGCACAGATTCTGAGAAACTTGGATTATGTTTTAGTCGTCTGTCTAGCACAGATTGGTTCTTAGATGTGATTGCAATAAATAGGAGTAATATTAGTAAAAACATCTGAATTGAAGAATAAGTATTGTTATTTTCTTTCTGTCAAAGAATCTCATTAAAACCAGGAAGTTCTCTTATATTTGTAGATGGAACAGTAGAAGCAGCATAAATTCGATGTTACTGCTTCTGTGATTCTTCCTAGTTTCTTAATGAGCTGTCTTTGTTTTTCTTATGCAGAGATTTGAAGGGTGTTATAGTCACTCTGAGTGATACTGGGCATCTTCAGTGTTCCTACCTTGGAACTGATCCTTCGCTCTTCCAGGCTCCTAGGGTTGAATCTAGGGAACTAAACCAGGAAGAATTTGATGCTGAAATGAAGGAGCTTCAGAAGATCATCAAGGAGGCCACAAAAACACAAGGTATATTTTAAATGTGCTTTTAACCACCTGACTTTGCTTATAGCACTTTGAAGTATTTTGTTTCATTTTCATCCCATAACACATTTCTGTAGGAAATGTAATATTTAATAAAGTTTAAATTTTAATAAAAAAATATACAAACAAAATCCTAGACTGTCAGGCCCTTGGATACAGAGTTTATTCTTTGTGTTTTTATAATGCCTGTTGTAACTTTCAAGATACTTATGTCATGTTGCAGATAGTTTTCACTAGCGCAAGGGTTCAGAGAAGAAAATGACAGTGCATGTATTACCCAAAGGCAGGAAAACTGTAAAATTTCACAGTAACAGTCTGATATACTTAGGCTTCAGAGAGAGTAGTAGTATTGCCAAATTCTGTTTTATTATTACAAATAGCTTCTTAAGTTGTGCAATGGACAAAGGATTATTTTTATTAAAGAAACTTTTCTGTTGTTTTAAGTTGTCTCAAAAGGAGTTGTTTTAGAAGAATGTAGACATCAAAATCCAGATGATGGTAAATTCTGTAAATTACATACACTGCTATGTATTGCATTGATTTTGTTCAAGTAAGGGCACATAATTTCTGCAGAAATCCCTCAAAGTTCGTATTTTCATAACTGAGAGTTTAAACAGCGTGTCTGACTTGAACAGGGAATTGGAAGCATGTGATTTTACAGGAAACTATGGAAGAATCGTAGACAAATACAAAGAACCAATTAAAATCTCTTCCATATTATAGTTAGCATGTTCTTAAATTTGTATTAAAGATACAATTATGCTTTTTTGTTTGAAAAAGAGTGATAAAGCTCCCTAGAAAATAAGAAATGATTTATCTGCAGGTGTGAGCTTGATTCTACAACTTAAAGGTTTCTTTTTTTGTAACTGCATATAACCTTGTCCATTATTGGTATAGACTAATGTCAGATTTTCAGTTTTAAAAATCCGGTAATTGTATTTTTAAGCATATAGATGTGGGTAGATTCCACTGATTTTTACCATGGCTGCTCTTTATGAGTATTTGACATTTTTTTCTGGCTTTCATAATCAAAGGAAAGAAAGCATGATGGAAGAATAAATCCAGTTGAAATGAATCAACTTCTGTTTGTTAATTTTAACATACTGTGTGGAAGATCCAGAGACAGAGTACGGAAATATAGAGCTGTCCTTTATAACTTCTTTAATAACTGTCATCGTATGATTGACAAGTTTATTGGGAATATTGTTGGGCTTTTTGTAATTCCCTCTTCCTCTTAGTTTTTTTTTTTTTTATCTTCTTCAGTCTTTCTAATCTGATCTAAGGTGTTGCAGTGGTGTTTTTAGGTGGGCTTTTATGAATGCTCTTTTTGTTGTGGAGAGATGCTATAATGATGCATTTGGCTTTAACTCAGGAGAGCATTTTTACAACAAAACCTTTTACTTAAGAGTGCCTGTCGGTTTCAGGTGTTTTGGCTTTGGTTCATTTTGGCTTTTTACTTAGAACTTTACCTAAGTCTTAAAATAACTGCTAATCGTGTCTGGTTGAATACGAAACACTTTGGAACATTGGTCACCATTAAGATACTCCTAAGCATGATCTTTAAAATGAGCCATTGACTTTTTTGTCTTTTGGAATCATGTTTTTGCAGTAAGAGCTCGTGTTGTTTTGAAAATATCTATACTTACATGGAAATATTTTTTTTCCATTTCATTTTTACTTCCAAACATGGAAACTACTTAGAATTAAGTCATCATATTAAAAATAAATAAAAAAACCCCGAACTCCAAATGTGACCAGAGTAGTTATTCCCATAAATGCCATGTATTTCTGTCCAGTGCTGACCTTTAAACTGTTGAACTTAAGCTGTTTTATACATGTTGAAGAGTAAGGATTTACATTGTACATGGAAGTATTTTAAAAACTTAATATACTAACTATGCAAATTAATTTTACTTGCATCAGTTTGGATGCTGTGATTGAGCTGAGTCAGAACACCTATGTTTAACAAAAAGTTGATGCTTACATTGAATCAGCCACATTTGAAGAGACCTTCCATTCCTGGTTGTGTTCAAGGCCAGGTTGAACAGGGCTTGGAGCAACCTGCTCTAGCAGAAGGTGTCCCTGCCTGTGGCAGGGTATTGGACCTGGATGAGCGTTAAGGTCCCTTCTAACTCAGATTAGTCTCTGATTCTATGAAGTTGCTTCATAGTTTGCTTGAAGAAGCAACCTGAAGAGAAATGGTTAAGAAGGGATAGAAAAGGAAGATGTTGTCTGATCTGTACGAGTGGAATGGATTGTGCCTATTTGTGTGTAATTGACAGAACCTGTTGTTTCTGAATGTGCTGGTGCTCTCAATTATTCAGTTAGTATGCTAATTTCCCCTTTACATTAAGTCTTTACTGTTTGTTGCTTCAGGAACTATACATGTCCTGTTTGGGTTTTTCTTTTTCCAATGCGTTTAGTATTAAGAAAGAGAAGTGCTTTTTAGAAGAATGCAAATACCTTAGAGCTGGACTTCCGGACTTGGAAGAGGAGAGTCTGTAATTCCTTATGCTATTTAAGTGCCTAGCTTTTAATCCTTGCAGCTTTTTTGTATATATGTGAATCTGCATAAGGTTTTATATCATGGATATAAATTTGTTCATAGTATTCTTTGCCTTTTATGTTGAGTCCTGGAAATCATCAGGTAATATATTATAACCAAGCCCCATATAATGTTCTGTACATAAAACTTCCATATGCCTTCTTAAACAGAGGAATTCCTACAACCTATTTTAATTTTACACAATTAGGCGCAGAATCTGTCTGTGTCTAATATGTTGATTATCAAATTATATAGATGAAAGTGCCATAAGGTGTGCAGTATGCATTTTGGAGATAGTTGGTTGTTAGAGGTGTATTAGGATAAGCATGTGAAGACAGAAGCTTACAGATGCCTTACAGTCTCTGAAGATCATGGATAATAGGTATAAAATCTTGTTACAGATTGCATCTAAATCCTTTTTTCATAAAGAAATCAGAAATCTGGTATGAGATCCAGGTTTTAGCTTTAGGAAGAAATGTCTTTGGTCTAAATCATATGCGTTGTTATACTTTACGCTCGTAGGTGTATTGGCATAAATCTGAAACTTGATGCTGTTCTTTTCAGAAATGTAGCTGGGTGTTTGTTAAAGGAGAGCTGATTTGCTTTTTACTTTTCTTTCAGATATTTTGCCCAAATCTGAAAAAACCAGAGATGTAGTTGTCACAGCAGAGGTTTCACCCAGTTTGGATGTGGAATCTGTATGTACCTGTAGATAAAGGAAATTACTTTGAAAACATGGGTTTCACACATGAGTAGATGGTGGTTGATCATGGATAGTGATTACGATGTATTTATGTTTGTGGGACTGAGCTTCTGCATAGCCCTCAGTTTCCGTCAATCAAAGTGCACTTTTGTTAATGATTTTAACTAGTATTATTAAAATTATTTAGTATCTTCTGTATCTTTAGATTCATGGCTAAATAAATGTAAGTGAACAAGAACTTGGGTTCTCAAGTAACTTTGTAGTGGTGAGAATTTGTAATGGTGAGTAGTTAATGAGAAGAAACAGGAGAGGTGTGGATCATCCTGTGGGTCTTTTAAAGATAGAATGCATGAACCACTCAAAGATGCATTATAAGAAATAATCTTTCTCTGGTCAAGGCATCATTCAGTGTTCTCTGGTATTGTAACCTAATTAGTTTATTCATCTTGTAAATGTACATAGCTTATAAAAATTCAAATTAAGATTCAGGAGAGCTTATATTCTTTCTTAAAACTTTTCACCTTAGCATTTCAGAACATACTTACTGCATGATAACATCTGTAATAGGTAGTTTCTGGCCACTGGCTTCTGCCAAACTGATTTTCAGGGCTACTTCTTGTTTAAAAATACACAAGAAGCTGCTTTTTAATACATTCATATATGTATGTTATATTTATTTAAACTCTGTTGTTACTACTGCCACCTTTACTGCTATTTGTTAAGGGAACCTCTTTATAGTATGTGCTAGTGTCCTAGCAGTTCTGTATAGAAGAAAGGACGGCATGGTCTTGGCTAGCTTCAATGATCTTCCCACAACACTTAGAACTGTTAGGTCCACAGAATGTTCTAATGCTGCTGTGCTCATTTGCTCATCCTTCCAGATATTTCATGTATAAGTAACTCAATATAGCAGTTAAACCACAGCCTATATTTCCCAAGGTTGTCCATATATTTTAATTACCTGTGTGGTAGTGTTTTTCTGGGTGTTCCTTCAGTAGCCATTTAGAAAGGGAAAATCTAATAAGATACTTCATGAGGAAGGATCAATATAGCAAATGTGGGAACAATTCTAGGGCTTCTGCTGCAATCTTGGAAACTACAGTCTTGTAGATACTACTTCACTTGTGGAAAGATTGAAATTGCACTGTATGCATGAGTAGCATACATACATATACATATATACATATATATACATACATACATACATATAGATGCCTACTATAATTTTCTTGTGAAGCTAAAAATGTATTTCTGATTATAAGATAATGTGTGATGATTTTATAGCACATACTCTGGTGCATATATAATATATTGGCAGATTGGAAGTCACCTTTTCCTACTGAATAACAGAAGGTATTTCCAGAATTTAAATAAATGTGCAGTGGAAAGTAGTGTGCCAAACAAAACGTTTTCAGATATTCATATATACATCAGAGTGTATTAGCTCCTTATATACATAACATTCATGACCTTCTGCTGTCCTTTTTGCAGGCAATTTGAGACAGAGGCTTTACATTTTCAGAAGGAACTCAGAAATGTATTTTGTGTATTTTAAGCTGTCATAGGAATGATAAGTCCTTTACTGTTAATTCCCTGCTTACCAAGTTGGTGGCAGGAAGGTAACATTGCATTCATTGTGGTTACTCATTCATCTGTAATATTTAATTTACTCTGTTTTCATCTTTTTCTTCACAGCAAGCCATTGACAGTGAGGTAAAAGCAGAGGCAGTGCCATCAGTCACAGTGAAGGTACTGTGCCTAACTCAAACAGCAGCATTCACATCGTGGTGACAAATTTTAGCAAACCTGTCAGTGTATTTCACTTAGATGATGAGAATGAGTAAAATCTGAAATGCAGAATATACTTAATTCCTTTTCTCCATATTATGGCAAGGTGTCATTCCAGTAAGCCTTCTGCTGAAGTCAGGAAGTGATTGGAGATTTATTTTTGCTAGGCTTATCAAGAAGCAGACGCAAAGACATTATTAGGATGGAATGAAGTTCTTTCTGGTTATAATTTTTCCACTGCTTTTCAAAGGCAATAAATAATTTTTCCTGCACTTCTCAAAGGCAATAAATATTTGCTTACTCTCAGTGTGAAGGTTGTTATCTTTTTAGATGTCAATAAACAAAATTAGACTTCCTTTTTAAAAAGCCTTTCGTAGCTTCTGCTAGTGAAAAAGAAAAATGCTAGGAAAATCTAATTTGAAAATTGAAATCAGTGCAGTCCTCTGTTACAGCTAATGCCAGTAACTGGTACTAAAAAAGAGTGACTGTGTGTGAGCCTGTGCGTTCATGTGTGCAGGTGTATCTTCTCCTCAGTATTGTCTAAAAAAGGATCATGATTTTTATATCTGAGTTTGAAAGGATCTTCTAGGAATATCAGTTGAGCCTTATTTTTGAGAACCTTTCAAGTTCTCCCTCTGTCTTGAGTAAAAAGTTCAGAGGGTAACTGGTCTATTTATTGAACCAGCCTCCCTTAGGCTAGTGTGATTTAGTTGTACTTGGTCTAAGTCCTTTTTCTGCATTTTTAAATGCTAAAATGATACAGGATAATCTGAAGGCCTGTTGCAGCCCAGATGCATTTTTAAACCAAAATAAATGTTGTTGTTGATCCTATTAAAGCAGTCGAACTTCCTAACACTTGTGTGATTTTATAGCTAATAATATTTTCCTAAACTTAACCTGGCTGCTAAGAACTCCTTGTTAGACCAGCAATGCAAAACAGATGATAATAGATAGCAGATAGGGTCTGTGTACATGTGGATCACATTCAGATCTCAATCACAGTTCTAATTCTTTTAAATCTGAGTTAAGGACATTATTTTGGTATATGTTGGTTTTGCAAAGAATTAACTGCCCTCAGTAGAAACACCCAGAGCCACTCCAGGTTTACGGTTAGGTCAGCTTTCATAATCTAGAGTTGCAGTTGTGCTGGGTATCCTGTATGTAGAATATGAGAATTTGTTTATAGTAAAAAATCAAATAGAACTTTATTCCAAAATTATTCAGGAAAATGTGTATTTCTCTTTGCATTTAAAGGAAATAATTTCTTTGGTTAGATTTGGGTTTTTTTGGGTTTTTTTTTTTGGTCTTTTTTACTGAAGTTACCTAAAAGAGGAAACGTTATTTTTTTTACATTAGAGCAGATGCACATGGCACTTTAAAATGTTTGTCTTGGGTTAGCATTACAAAGAACATGAGAAATCCCCTCAGGTTTTTGTAGCCTTTCAAGTTATTGTGTACCATTGTTGGCTGTAAGAAAGAAGGAATTATAAAAGGAAAATACTGGTTTTGAAGCTGAAATTTGAAGTTCTTTTAACATTGTTGCTGAATCACTCTTTGCAGGGTTTTCATACTTTTTTGCTGGTTATGGTTGTTTTCTGCTATACGGAAATGAAATTGATGCTTCCTTTAAATACTTCTGTATGTCACTTGATTTAGATAACGATACAGAGCAGAGTGACTGTGAAAAAACCAAACCTGGAAGTGTGTGTACCAGCTCCATTAGCAGTGACCTGTGAGCAGTTCGTCTTTGATGATTTAGGTAAATTATTCTAGGACCAATACAGCTATTGCATCATATTACATTGTCTGATGATGTTTGAAAGGTATAGTCCAGCCTCCATCGCCAGTGTATTGTTGCAGATATGTGGCAGTTAAAGCAATTACAAATTTGCCTTGCCTGCACGCTGCAGCTTATAGATACTGCTTGGTGGAGAAGACAAAGTTGAAAGGAATGCACTTGCTTCCTTGATTGTGGCATGATGCATGGCAGGTGAGGAGAGGTAGCGTTATGGTGGAGGAAATAATACATAGAAATCAGTTACTCTGTGGTACTTTTGCTGGGACATTTTGTTTTGCTGGCAATTCTCTCTATGTAGAAATGGCACTGTTGAGCTGAAAGTAGGGCAGAAAGCTTGTTTACCTGAGGGCAGTCTAGCATATGCTTCCCATATAGCATCAGCTGTTTGGTGATTTCTAGTCTTTTCCCAGCTCTGTTGATAAGGCTGCATGTGGGATTGCCTTGTTGATTAAGTGGAGCTGAAGACCTGAGAGTTATGTCCTGCTACCTCAGATGGGACAGCAGACCATTTCTGCTCAGAAATGTGCAGCCATGGTCTCTCTTGAAAGGGCTTTACTGACTGCTGCTCATCTGAAAGGATAGTCCTTATGTTCTCTCAACATGTGACAGGGGCAAAGGGCTGATGGCTTTGTAAACTGTTAAAACCACAGTATAAAAGTGCATTTGTTTTGATATGCTCTGTGTTCAGGGTATTGAGTTGTTTTATTGGTTATAGTTCAGGATAGTTATATGTTGGAGAGACTAGTTTGCCTTTTACAAATTACAGATTTTAAAAAACCCAAAACATGCCCAAGGTTTTGATAAAGGTGAAGTGATGGAAACAATTGACATAATTCAGTAGAATATTTCCCAAAGTGCTAGAAAGTACATTGCTTTTTGTTTGGATCCTCCTGTTACTTCATATAATTTTGTGTTGTTTTTAGAACCAGATTCATCTGAAACTGTGATTGTGTCTGTCTTTTTGAAGAGGAATTTTTCTCCATCAGAACTCGAAGGACATTGTGTGCTTTCATATAGTACGCCAACAGGTAAGTCAGTGGAGATTTCAATTTGATTTGCCTTTTTTGAGGTCTTTATTTTTACATATTTCTCATAAATGTCCTTTTGAAATATACTGAAGGCAGTAGTAGTTAAAGAAATAATGCATGCCAGAGTCTAGTCTTCAATTTTAGCTAATATTTTATGTCACATCCTTTAGTTATGTAGTTGTTCTTACAGATGTAAAATCATATGCTTTTATGGCTTAGGAAGCAGCTCTACAAACTTTCCCAGCCTGTCCTACCAATTTGCTCCTGTTCTGCTCTTTAAGGGACCAACTCTTGGAGTGAGGAGTTAATTACTTTTTTATGACTCCTCATATTTCTGGGCTGCCAACAAATACCACAGTAACTGCGTCCCCAAACACGAGATTTGAATAAGCATTGGGGTGATTATGCCTCACTTCCTTTCTGAATAGTTGAACATACTCATTTTAAACAAATAAACTAAGTAGTTCTGATTTACAGTGCCATAATGACCCTAGTGATAACATATGTAAATTTACCTTGCTTTCTGTAACTGAAGACTGATTAGTTTGGTTTTCTGCAGGCAGCCTTGTCAATGTGTCAGCCTGCTGAGAAACAGTATTTAGGCAAGACTTCTTTAAGTTAAATGCAGCATACATCAGTTTAAGCTGCCTGTTCTTCACATCTCAGCTGCTTGGCTTTGTTCCTGCACCTCCTCTTCCCTTGTGCTCACACAGTCAACATTTCTCAGCCAGATTTGCTGATTTGGTCCACTCTGCAGAGCCAGGAAGCTATGCCAGCACAAAAGGAAGGGTGACGTGGAGTAGACTGGCAGCAAAGAAATGCTTGTGGAGTTAGGGCTTCTGTGAAAGGTGATGGGCTTGAGTACCTTATCCCACATTGATGCTTTTATTTAAGCATTTACTTCACTTCTCACTGAAACCACTGTGTTTATGATGATAGTCTAGGTTGTATGATGACTGACAAAACTGAAACTCATGTTTTTAAAGAACTTGATGTTACCCTCTTGCAGATGGGTGCAGAGGGTGGGAGGGAAAAGGATGCTCCTCCCTTACTTTGAAGAGCCTGTGCACACAGCTTGTACAACCTCAGTCCCTCTGTATTGTCATTCTGACTGCTTATTCCTTGTGAAGATGTACTTCACGAGTGTCCAACTTAATGATGTGGCTTTAGGCAGGTTTTCTGCTACAGCTGTATAGCTAGCATACTTCTGAGTATCTTGGATTGTCTGGCTTTGAAATCTTGCTTTTTGTTTTGCTGATCTGGCTTCTGTGATTTTGCTTTGCATAACCAGAGTGTCAAACCTTAAGGGTATTTCTCACAAGTAAATGAATGTGTTATTTCTTTCAGGTGATACTAGTTAAACTTAGACTTGTATTTTAGATAGTAGGTTGGATTTTGCATGCCTTTTGGTTTAGGAAGTTAAGAAATCTTGTATCTTAAGTACATTTGATTGTTTATATGCAATTAAAAATGTTTCCAGAATACATAAAATCTAACGGGATTCTAATAGGGATCTGTAAGAGAGATCTTAAAAGCTTCCCTTGAATGGTAGAGTTTGTAAGACTTCTAAATAAAGGAGCATGATTAAAATATTGCTAGATTTTTGGTTATAAATTTAAATTATTAAGCTGGGATAATTCTGTCAGTTGTGTGTTATTGCTAGTGTTAAATGTGCAAGGCAGTCAAATCCCTCAATGTAATACTTTAGCAAAAATGAAGTGCCTTTGTGACTTAGTTTTATCTTAATAGAGACTTTATCCTCTTTTATTTTTAAGCTATACATATTTGTGGCCAAATCAATCTCCAGTATATCTATGTGGGATTCCATACAGCTGAAGATTAGTGAGTCAGTCAGTTGGATGGGATTGCACTGTTGATGAATGTGATCTCATGTCTGCTTTTTGGCTAGGATTATGTTTTTATGTGTTGTTTAGTTAACAAATGTCTCTTAAGTTTTTAAAAACTGTTACTACACTTGCTGTTTTCCTTATTTGAATAGCCTCTTACATATTCTTTTTTTTTTATCTTCTCTTTTGTCCTGTTGCTGGTTATATCGTAGAGCTCTTTCCTGAAGGTGAGTGAATGGAGAAAATGCAAAGTTTGAATGGTTTCATGAGTGACAGCACATGCTGGATAAAGCAGATTTGGAAGGGAGCTGTTATTTTGCCTATTATTTCTGTAAGTTCTCATTATCCTTGGTTTGATGCTATGAAGGTGTGAATATTTGAGAGAATTAAAAGTAAACGGCGATTAGACATAAGCCATGGAGAAAATAAAGTAGCGAAGACATTTCTTGAAGTATAATGCATTTCCTCATATATAACATCAGACTTTTGCAAAGTATCAAGTGCCATGTGTGTTGAGATTGGAAACAGAAAAACACAATTATATGTTCTTGCTTTACCATATTTTGAGCTATTTTTTTCAAGTTGCAGCAAGAACTGAAAAAGGTAAACTGTAGCTTTTTTTGTGCAACTGAAATGGATATTAAGGATTTGTAGCTAATGTTACCCTGTTTGGCCTGAATAGCTCTGAGAATGGTGTCACCTAACATCTTTTCATTCCAATTCCTATTAGAAACATGTTATTCAAGGCTAAAAGGCTGCTTTCTAACCAAGAATGCCAGCAATACAAAACTTAGCTGTGGTTGTGATAGATATGATAGTGACAAAAGGTGCAATTAAAAGACAGAACTAACAAAAGGACTAAAAGCTTATGCGTTGGTAGACTAGAAAGAGAGAAGGGTAGTTTGCAATGTAGTTGTGTACATGTGTTGAAAAGATACAGCCTTGTAGGAGTTACTTTACTAACTTCTGCTTTTGCGAGCATTCTAAGTGGAAAATTTGGTAACTGTTACTGGCAATCTTTTCCAGTTTCTGGATGCTTCAGGTGACTTTGAGGTGCTGTACGAGAAATACATACTTGAACCATCTCCATAAAATACCACTCTTGGCAAGAGTAGCTATCACTTTGTCGGAAGATTTCTGCTATATAAAGTAACTTTAAAAATTAGTAAAAAATAGTAGATATATAAACTGTTTTAAAATAGATTTATGTGTTTTGAAAGGGTAACATTCTAAAAAAAGAAGATTTGGATTTTGTTTTAAGAATTTCTACTCAAGACAAACACCTGATGCTGAAGAGAGTGTTGTGGAGCTTAGTAAACTTAGTAGAATTATCTGGGACATTTATTTGGGTTACTGTGAGGTGCACTGGACTAGGTAAATGCAGGGTCATTAATATTAGGAAAAGCATAAATTCTCTGAATATTTAACATCCTAAATTAGAGATCTCAGCTTTAATGTCTTTTTATTATGTACTTCAGTGTTATGTTTCAAATATAAATAAGAAGAATGCATGTAATGTAAGTGAATTGTAACTAAAGTGAATGGAACTTTTATTGCTTTTATCAGGTAAGTGCATAGTATGCCTTTAAATCGTAGCAATTTATGTGGTAATGCTACAAAATTTCTGTTGTACCTCAGATTTGAAGTTAATCTGATTCTTTCCACATTCTTTCTTTGTTACAGTGCTAAAATTATGTATCATGCAATGTATCACAACTCCAGATGAAGTGAGATGTATTGCTAGACATAATGCCAAAGGATTGAGGAAGTTCTGGCTCCCACACTTGGCTACTGCTTTGTGTTTCTTTACTACCATTTAAAATGCTAAAATACTTTGAAGGCCTTTCCCAGAAAGATTTTTTTTCACTGTAATGATAAATTTTATTGGTGCTTTTTTATTTGGTTTTTCTTATATATAGTTGTTTTGGACTCATCAACTAGAAATCTCTCCAGTCCCTTCTGAAGTCAGATGCTAATTGATTTAGTTTTGCTTTGACCTTTGAAATCCTGAAACACTGTTTGTGGTGAGGCAGACTGAGAGCAGACTATCTAGGAAAAGCTGGTTTGAAACAAGAAGAAAACATCTTGGCTAGTTCTGTCACTGTTTTTTTTTCCTGTTGATAAATCTCCATATCGAAGTTCAGTAGTAAGATGTTTGTGTTATGTTGTCATCAAGAAAAGATCTTGATTTTCCCTTCAGATGATGAAGATAAAGTTGAGTGAATCGTTCTGAAGGGTCATGGGTTTATCGTCAAGTATTTTTTCAGGAATTTGCCTTGGAACCCAGGGATATCCTGCTTTTGAGGATCTGTCTTAAGCTTTCTGCTTGTTTCACACTATTTTTACTTTCTACAAGCTGATGCGGAGTACTTACTTGGAGGCATTATCAGCCAGCCAAAAGAACTACTGAACCAGCAACCTAAAGGGATGAATCTGAGTGTTGTTATAGAATTTGTCCCCTGAGATAAGTCTTAGAATTTTTCATTGCAAGGGATATGTGAAGCAGCAAACAAAATTGTGAGCAAAAAGGGTTGCTTGGATGACTGCTAAATGGTTGAACTCTCTTTTTACATTAACCTGCTAAGCTGACAGGACTGATAACTTGTGTGGCTATTCAGTTTCGTGACTTTTCTGCCTCTGTATAATATATGACAGTAACTTACTTTATTCTCTATAAAAATGTGCTGTGTTAAATTCTGCTGAGATAAATGTTGGGTTCATGTTTGTCTTTTGTGGGTTATTTGTGAGAAAATGAGAGAACGATGAAAGACTGAAATGAGATAATTTTAATACTGATCTCAATATGACAGGTATTTCTGCTGATAGTGATGCCTGTACCTGAACAAAACAGGGTTTCCCTGTTAGCTCCTTCATCAAAAAATCCTCCTCGAAAAACCCATAATCTGTGAGAACTCCATATTTCATAGCAAGTAGCACTTCCACCTTTTACTTCTACCTTTCACATATCACAAACATCCTCTTTTCTCTTGCACCATTCTGATTTAATTGCATATGATATTAGATCCTGAGCATCAAAGGTGATAGCCTGTTTGTTGTACAGTTCTGTTTCATTATGATGCAGTAAGCTGAAAATCAGCATTTAATATACCTTTGGGTATCAATGTCTGAGATACATTTTTGCTAAGCCACAAACCTCTGACAGATGCTATGAAGGTAGCATAGATTTATTTAAGCGTGTAAAAGAGAGTAACTTTGTTCTTAAAAAGGATCTAGTTTGTGATACTCCTGGTGAAAACATAAATGCTTCAGTTTTCTGTTTTAAAGTGTCAGAAGTAACTACACAGCTGTGGTCTATGTTAAAGTAGAATTGTTTGTCTAGAGCATTAAAATGTTGATCTTCATTGCATGTTAATTGGTATAGATACAGGTATACAGTGGATTAAACTAATAACTCTTGCTTTCCCATTCAGTTGAAAGTGTTCACTTGAAAATGTAATTAGAAGTATTCAAATTTACAGGTATTTTTAGATGGAAAATAGAACAAAATTTGAGATTTTTGCATGGTTTTTGTTTTAATGTATCCCTTAATCATGTTAAATATATCTTGTTATACCTCTCTGAGGGTAGAAGTATAAAGTATCTTGTATTCAGAATATGCATATGGAAGATGAATCTGTGTTCTTTCATTTTAGGAATACTGAAAGCTGCACAGTGTAACTTCAGTCTGCCTTTACGATTAATTTGCTTTCCAGCTCAACCATCAAAAGCAGCAAACCACAAGATAACTATTGATACCAATAAACCTCCCATCAGTTTTCTCACCATTTTTCCAGGTAGGTTTTAAATTATGTCTGTAATAGAAAATGTGTTGGGACCTCCAACAGGAATTGTTCGTCTGTGCAAAGTAATGAAGTAATTAACAAAATTAGTGCTAAAATGTTGAAATGCTGTATTTTGAAAGAAATAATGGAGTGAAGTTCTTGATAGAGCTGTCTGGAGCTGATTTTATTTTAGTAATAGCTTTCTTGGACCAGAAAGGTAATGGTGTACTTGGTGATATCTTTTAATGCACAAACCTGAGCTACTTTTTCTACTTAGGAGAGTATTAAAATAGTATGAAGGAGTAAGTAGGTGCCATTTAGGACTGGAAAAGAACAAAATTGAGTACTATAAAGTGTAATGTTATGAAAATAATTTTTGCTGTAATTATGAGCTCCTAATTTGGAAGAGATAGAGGAGGTGGAAATTACCACAGAAATACTCTTGTAGTACAATCTGGTACAATCATAAGCAAGCAAATAAGAGTTGAGGATGCATTAGACAAAATGTTTCCATGCAGGAAACTATCATATTACTATGCATTGGCACACTGAGTGCTGGTTGCTGGTACTAAATAAAAATTAATTTCAACTCAGAAGTGTAATAAAAAAAAGCCATGAGCGTTATCTAGGGATTTGAGAAGAAATAAGAAAAGTGACTCATTCAGCTTAATAAAACACAGGCAAAATAAGGGAATACAGTTGACATCAGTAGATATTTTGTGGCTGTATCATGCATCTAGATGATCATATTAGCACCAGAAGAAATGAATAAACAGGGCTTTTGTGGTTAAGCCTAGCTGGTAACTCAGCACCACACAGCCATTTGCTCACCCCCTCATCTGGGTGGGATGGGGAGGAGAATGAAAAGAATGTAAACCCCACGGGTTGAGATAAGAACAGTCCAATAACTAAAGTTGAATATAAAACTACTACTAGTAACAATAAGGGAAAAAACAAGGAGAAAGAATCTAAAACTAAAAGAGGCAAGGGAAAAAGAACAATAAACCCAAGTGATGCACAGTACAATTGCTCACCACCTGCTCACCGATACCCAGGCTGACCATATCAGGATTAAGCACTACTTAGCAACAACTAGGCCATCGGTGTGTTATCAGCATTGTTCTCAGACTAAAGCCAAAACACAGCACTGCACCAGCTAGTAGAAAAGAGAAAAATAACTGCTACAGCTGAAACTGGGACAAGGGCTTATAAAGAGATTTTGAATAAGTTAAGTCTGGCAGTGATTAAGTTTCTGAACTTCAGAGGACTGAGATTTTGGAACAGTTTGCTGAGAGCTGTATGGGCCAACAATTTAAATACGGTATTTTTAAGGTGGAGTTGCATCTGTTTTTGAAGTACATTTGTCTGAGAGCAGTGGATTAGGCATGGTAGGTTTTCTTGGTAACCTGTTTTTTCTCACTTTGAGAGTAAATATACCTATTTTTTTTCTTTTCTTAAGGGTGTGCTGTGGAACACTTAATTGAAACAGAGAAACCTTTTTTTCAAAGGTCTACATTTTGGGGTTTTAATCGTACGCTTCCATTACGGCCAAGCAATAATGCTTTCAAAATACAATACTGTAGTCTATTTTTAACCTAGGGATGCGCTGTTGAAAATACAGCAGAAAGCATAGGCCTAATGTGCTCAAAAAGAAGGTATTAAAATCTTCTGATTTCCGTTCATCCCATTTTCAGTGATTTAAAGGAGGGGGGGAAGGGGGAGAGAGAACCCAACAAAACCATACTGATGTGATCAGTGAAGGAACTTTGGATTCTTGGTGTGCACATAAAAGTGCTCCCTGTTTGCCTTGTTTTTAGGGGAAGGTTGGGAGGAGAGGTGGTATGGAGTAGTTTTTAAAGTACAGTACCCTTATGTGGACCCTTTTAGCCTGGTATAATTCACTGTTTGGAATGAAAAGAAAGGTGAGCGTGCATGGACTTTGCAGAGTAGCTGGTTTGAGCAAGGTAGATGTTTGTTGTGCTCTGTACTGAAAGCTGGAAACATTTTCATGGGTAATTTCTGCAGACTTTTTGCATAAATTGTAGGTGACAAATGTAGGGATGTTGTACACATCTGATAAAAGGTGACAGTCTTTGAGCTGTATGCTAATCACAAGTCTTCACAAATCTACCTCTTGTTTCCAGACTGGGGAAGAAATAGCAGTGTGTGGCTCAGCTTCCACATGTGAATGAATGGAGGGTATACCAAAACACTGCTGCTCGTCTTTACTTCTGAGCCCTAAGAAAGGGATCAGTCTCATACTGCCTTTCCTAAATTGCTTGTGCAAAGGCTGATGTGGTCCTGGCTGTGGCTTGAGGTTTGTTGAATCCCAGCATCGGATTATAGAAAACTCTGTTCAACTTTCTCTTTCAGACTTTGTTGATCCATCTGAGGGTGACCAGGCAAATGTTCTGGGATTTCAGTTTTTAAGTGGTTCAAAAGCCACTCTTCTTGCTTCAAAAACATCACGTAAGTGCTATAAGAATTCGTACTAAAGGAAGCCTGATTATTAGTTAATATATGTATAAAATGAGGATGTGAATCATGCAAAGCAGGATAATAACTGTGAGAATTAACACAGGACTTTCAAAGTGTTAGCTGACTAATTCTCATCCCCTCTCTGGTATCCAATGACGTTACTAGGAAATGTACAAAATTTTACAACAAACCAAAAATCCTACTCAAGATATAGTACACTACAGTGCCAATCCCCTGAAGAAGCTGAATTCTCATCAAGTTTTCAGTAAGTTTTTTATTCATGAGTTAATACTGTCATTGTAATAATGAAAAACCCTTCTTTTCCTCAAAGGTATTTCAACATCTGTGTTTGGGAGTAGGCATCTACTGGGATTTCTAAAAGGGATTAAAAAGCAGGTTTCTAACTCTCCCCTGACATTCAGAAATCCTTTACTTTAATTAGACACCAGACCCTGCTTACTTGCTTTTTTGCCTCTAAGTAAATGCCTGTCTCTAGATGCTTGTATATCTTTGTAAGCATAGGATTATGGATTCTATATCCTTCCTATTACGTTGACAGAATGTATGAAGATGCATGTAGATACGGTGTTACCTGGTCCAGCATCTCTTGTATAGGGCAGTTCATGAATTAAGTGGTCATGTTACAACCACTTTGAATTTGTGCTATTTAAAAAAGTTTGATTCTCTTCATTTTGGAGAGTTACGGTCTTGCCTTGTAGAGCTACTCAAGTCGCTAAACTCTTTCTTGGCATATGCATCAGAACTAAATCACTTCAATTGTGTTTAGCGTTTTCCATGCCAGCAGAGCACAAGGTCTTCATTTAATACTGCAGACTAACAAATTGAAAAGCTATAATACCTATTGTGTGTGGCAGGGAGTTCAAATAGAGGAGTGTATGAATGCTTAATGAAAACTATTTTGAGGGAGAAAGCAGAATCTAGTTTGTTGTAAAATTCTTTTGATGCAAAAATAATCTGCCTCTTGGGTTTCCAAAGTTGGTATTCATGATGGGTTATGCAGACATTGGTAGCATCAGTTGTGAGCTCCAGGATAATATTTAATACCTTTTCTAATGTAATCAAATGCAGGAAAACCAGAAACAATTAGGAGAGTAACTGTTAAGGTACCAAGAATCACTTTACATTTCTGAAGTTCAAATCCATTTGTACTAGTTTGTGTATGCATTATTTGCATGCTGGTTTATGGTTAGTTTGTTTTTAATATTTGTTTAAATAGTATGACTTAAACAGTTTTAACTAACGGGACGTGCAGTGATAGTTTCTGAAAATGAAAGGATGTAAAGGATTTATAATAACTGCCTTTTTCCTGCATTGCAGTTTAAATCCTTTAATTTGAAATTTATTTTGCACAGTTGCTAAATCCAATACTGTGTAAGGAACAAATCTGTGTCTATGTCATTAATGCATTTTAGTTTCTAGTGAGGCTATAACTTTTAATTCCCCTACCCCAAACGCTCAGTCTTTTCCTCTCAGGTTTGTTTATTCACTAGGTCAGAATGACGCTTGCAGTCCTACTATAAACTTTCCCACACTGCTTTACTTGTGAAGTTCAGTTTACGAAGAAGATTCAAAATATCTGTTTCTCTTAGCGTGACTGCTCATTTTGTGTGTCTGGGAATCCTGACTTCAGAAAACAAATGAGTTGTTTGATGCCATCTTCTATGTTTCCAGCATTCATTTCATGGATTGGATTGGGTTGGTTACAGAATTTCTGAGGGGGATTTGCTTATTTGAAATATTACCCAAGTAAAACTTATTTAAAACAAATAAATTGTAAAAGGTCTGACACTGAAACATAATTCAGAATATTTTTATGAGCCAAGACTCTCCATAATCAAAAAACATTGGTGGAATTTCATGGTACTGAAATGATTTTGCTTGAGTAGACAGCTCTTCCCTGGAACTAGTGAATGCAGAAAAAATTAGATATTATTTGTGTTAGTTTATTACATATTAATTTAGCACTTAGTTTATACTTTGTCAAACTGCTTATGCAACATTATCATTGTCAAATTAGTCTTCAAAAAGAAAACTGTACATGCAGATAAATAGACTAGAAATAATGGTGTTTCAGAAAAGTAAAAATGTCCATTGGACTGATGAGTCCTTATTTCTGTTTTTACATGAAAGAAGTTGATCTTGGTCAATGGAAGCAGAGATCTTTTTCCATATTCCTTATCAACTGGACTTTAAGTTCTGAATAGGAAGAACTGCTTGTAGGAATGAAAGGCTCCAGGTTCATTTGGGCCTCTCTGTTAAGGCTGCGAACATGAATGGTATCTGTGTTCACATTTGTTTTTACTTGTACTAGCTAATCCAGTTTGAACATGGTAGTAATTGAAGATGTTACTTCAGCCTGTCAAAAGCACTGCTGCAAAGGACCCAGCCTGAAGTTTATTTTGACAGTTAGTACAAAGATACAGAAAGTACAAGATACAGAAAGTATCTTGCCTCATGTAGTTTAAGGTTTTAAGTTTGTTTGTTTTTTCTCTGGAGTGTTTTATAACTGTTTTTTAATAGAAGTGTAAAGGAGGCTCGACTGCTAATTGTGGCTGCTAATGTGGGTTTCCTGGCTGAGAGGTGAACTGAATCTTCCACATTTCTTTCAGAAAACCTGCTGGCAGGGCAGCCACTCTTAATGCAGGTTGTGCTAGTTGGATGGATCAGCTGTAGTGTTAAAAGCCTTTGTAACCTATTTAGCCTATTGATACTGCTCAGTCTCCTGCTTTTCTGTTTATTTTCTGACAATATTGTAATTTTCTGTAACAGAGCTTACTTTAACAAAAAGCAAACACAAGTTGGTGAGCTGCTATAAAAGCACAGGATAAGCAGAAGCACAGTTATTTCTTTTTTTTTTTTTCTCCTTGCATTTCTGTTTAAAGCACCTACAATTAAAGATTCTGTTTCATACAGTTTCTAAATCTAATTTGTCTGGTTTTGAGAGCTGGAAGATCGTGTAAAGCAAATGGCTGCAATGTTCTCAGGCCATGGTAAAATTAGATTGTGTTTGTATTGACCAACAAACAATGTATGGAAATCAAATATGCATTTTGGAGGAAATTAATTTTATCCATTTTAAAACATTAATGTATTAGATATGTCAATTATAAATATAATGACTGTTGATTTGGCCTGAAAACATCTGAGCTAATTTCCCTCAAGGAAAAAAATCACTTAAGGCAAAGTATGGTGATACTCAGCTCAGTCCAGCCGTTACATTGTGAGTGTTTAAAAAATGGACATTAGGTTGAATGTTATCTGGAGCAGATGGTGTTCTTTTCTTTAACAGGCATGTTTTTAAATAAAACTTGCTTCTTTCCTGTTACACTGTAAACAGAATTTGTCATTCTTTGTTCAGTGAAATAAGTATCCTGGGAATGATGCCAGTGGTAATGTCAAACAATCTTGAATTACTAATGTTGAGAAAATTTCAAATAAGTGCATTCAAGTTCTAAAGAATTCTGATTAATTTGATTTACTGTGAACCTTGTTAACAAGGGCAAAAAAAGAACTCGTTTGTATCAAGTCCCAGCAGCTCTTTTCCTTCATAGCTACGTTTGTTTATCCTTTCAGGTAAAGTATTGGTAGATGTGCAATGAAATGAAATAAGGTTAATAAGGTTTGGAAGTGTTTATCTGGATAAAAAAATGCTGCTGTGGTATTTCACAATGGTTTTGCCTCCATATTTAATTAATTCTGATTTCCTAGAAATCATTATAAACATTATATACTATATATGCATTATTATATGAATGTGAACAAGAAACAACAGAAATAAAATCTTATCCCACTTGCAGTTTACTAAAATGTGGTAAGATAAATGAATTTGTTGTGACAGATAACACTGGCAGAAACAGGATTTGTATTTTCACTCCAGTTTGACACTTTATTTGTACACTACAGCACTTTTACAAAGCCATAGGGTGTAGATGGATAAAAATCAGTTTCTGCTAACATTTTCTGTATCTAGATTGAAGCATAGGTCTATTAAAGATGAATATTGTTGTCTATGACTACTTAGAGTAATACTTTTTCTACTAAAACATATCTTAGAATAGGAAGTGGTGATGTAATTAAAATTATATTGACTGTATTATCAAAGAACTCAATAACCACTTCCAAAAGATATTCAGGATTTTAGGTAAATTGGAGTTGATTTGTTCATACTGTTGCCAGATGCTTAGGATGCCTTGCTTCTGTCATGGTTTAAAGTGAATTGACCCTGGTTCTGCCTCCAGTCCTTAAAACAGCTCACTAAGTTATATTATGGCAGAGAATTGTGGACAGCCTGTTGTGATGGCTTAATATCATCCAGTAATTATCCTGTTTCCTTATTATGGTAATTCTTCAGAGCTTTTTGTTCTTCATGAGCAGGCCCATACTGCTCATGTAAGTAGTCCTGAAGTAGTAAACACTTCTATTTTGTGCTACAAAACTGCTTTTAAAGTTAAAACAAAAGAGTGAGTATTTAGGACTAACATTGACAGAATACAAGTATTTCTTTAACACTAATGAACATGTATCTCTTAGGAAAATCTGGTATAGACTTAGGATGCAGTTAACAAGTTCCATATGTGTGTTAGCTAAACTATGTTGTATAGTGAATGTATGTGGTTTAAATATGTGTTTATCAGTCCTGTATTTGTTCTTGTTTTCAAAGAACGATACAGGATCCAGAGTGATCAGTTGGAAGACCTTTGGCTGATAACAAAAGAGCTGAGGCTTCGACTCGAAGAACATTTCAAGAAGCAAAATTGCAAAGATTTCACATGTACATTTTCTGGTTCCATTCCCCTGCAGGAATATTTTGAACTAATTGATAGACATTTTGAGGTATGTGAATCATTGATTTCTGCTAGTTTAAAAATTGTTCATGTGTTAGTACTATGGTTGATTAGATTAGGACTGTAGTTATCACAGGCATTTGGCTTTCAGGAAATAGGAAGTTGTATCTAAGTAGTGCTGGAAAAAAAGAATGGTAAAGTGATAAAAAGATAAAATAAGTATTGTTGTTATCTGACCATTAGATATCCAGTGTTGATCTAAGTTCAGCTATTAAGAAGGAGAAAAAAGACTGCTCTTTCTGAACCTAGGACAACACTTCAAGAAAGTTTGTTGCTGTAGCTGTTCAGTGTATGTAAAAGGAAAAAGAATTTCACTTCATAAAAAGTCATTCAGACAGCACAGAATTTAGTACTTCTGTTCATGCTTAAGGGAATAGCAATCTACTTTTCTGCTGCGATGAATATAGAATTCAATACACTGTGTGTATGTGTCATAAATAGCATACTAAACGGAGAAGAAGCCTTGAGATACTGGTGGCGAAATT
>JBCJKH010034720.1:0-23018 GCA_039877255.1 Loriculus beryllinus
ATCAACATAACTTTAGAGGTTCCTGTGAAATCAAGAACTAAGAACTGAGCGCAATTCACAGTGTGTTTCTACTCCATTACATGATAAAATATACTCTTCGCCTCATGTTTTTTGTGCAAATGTTGGTAGAAAAAGAGCTTGTGATTTGATTCCTTCAAGTGTTTATGTTGGGAGAGCTCTTGTCGCATATGTTCACAGAAAGTGAACATAAAAGGGGCCTGAGGATAGACAAAAAATCTGTTTGACTATCTGACAAATAGTTACAGAAACATTTTGCATATTTACCCATCTTCTAAAAGAAACATATTGCTATGCAACAAAAATGTGTTTACTGTAAAATGACATAGACAGTAAAGCTTAGAACACACTTGAAAGAGTTGGATTTTGTAAGCAGTTCATTTGCATAGAAACACAAGAATATTTGAAGCTTAAGAGACAGCATCAAGGGATAAAAGACATCTATGGGGACCAGTCTCCATTAACCTTAGGTTTATATAGTTTTCTTTTTCTCTCAGGATTGAATATTTATTTAACTACTGAATCAGTTCATGAAATCATTCTGTGTCCTCAAAAGTATAGTAACTGCCTTGCCACCAGATTAGTCTAAATTCCTCTTGAACTGATGTTGCTAAATTTATATAACTTTGTTATATCACTGGCAACTTACATTTCTATCACTTCATGCAAAATAAATTCGTTCTCACTTACGGGGTAGTGCTCCTTCTCAGTTACAGCCTGAGACCTGCCGATTTTTTACTTAGTTATCCCAATAGATGGTTGGCATTCATATTCATTTTTTCTCTCTTCTGTGAGACATCACACTGAAGCCAAATTGATGCAGCACATTCAAATTTCAACCTTGTTACAGAAGAGAATGCCAAGAGTTTAAAAATGTCAGACCTTTGAGATTGAAGAATAAGTTGTTGGAAAAGAAAACTTCCAAACTCAGCAAGATGATGACTTCTATCTCTGGAAGTTCTATGTAAACATATCTAAGCAGCTAAATGAAAGATGTCTTCAAGCACTAATGACAATAGAACGGTAAATGTAGGTATTATGATGAGTATAAAAAACTGAAAATAATTTAATTATGTAATTAAGTAACAAAAATTCTTCTTCCCAATCTAATACTCTAAAATACCACATTAGAAAAGAGGCTTTGGAAACCCAACCTTTGGAACAAGTTTAAGTTACTTTTAGTTAATATGAGATTAAATATATTTTGCTCAGAGATTCGTTAGTGGAAAGGAGATTTTCACCTCTGGATAGCTATGTCAGATCATGCCTGGTTTTAGGGTACAAGGTTGTTACACTTTCTGTGTAGCTGTACAACAGTTTCTCTAATTGTCTGCATGTATTTGTACAGAATGCAGGCTTTTTCTGCTGGTTGGTGTGCAAAGAGGTTAAGATTTCCTGTTGATTTGATTGCACAACTCATGGACTTTCAAATTTGAACTTGAACATAAAAATTGAAATCTCTCTTAGATATTACCCTTCCAGGAAGCATCCAGATTCTTCAATGGTATTTTCTGAGGCTTGTGCTATCCCTGCTCTGTGCCTTAGAAAGTGACACTAGAGATGTTTTAGGCTAAACAGGAAAGTGGATGTGAACCTGATCTAAGCAGGTAAAGTACTGAAATGGTACATGGTGGATATCCACATTGGAGAAGGTAAGAAACAGCAAGTTAACATTGTCACAAGAAATATTCATGCTGGCGAACATGATATGACAGCAATATTCTGACAATACATAGAACAGAACGGTTGCAAAAGCATGCCTGTCTTTAAGGATTTGTAAGAACAAATTAAATTACCATCTATTAGTAGTCACAAGACATTAACTGTGACCCAATTTTGGAATAGTAACAATCAATCAACTGGATTACCTTTTGTGTTCCTTTAAATTTGTGTTTTCCTATGATTCAAGGTCATCTCTGTTCACAGCTGTGTTTTCTTAATCCCTAATATCCACACAACAGTTGAAAAGGATGTTGAGAACTTATGTGTCACTAAAATTGTGGTGGCACTTTAAAGCATAAGGTAGGAACATATGTTGATAATAACAAAGATGAAACAGGTAATATAAGATTAGGCTAAGGAAGAGCAATTAATCACCTTTGTTAGTAGTAGTGCCAGTATGCCAAGGGGCTTTCTTTTTCTATTTACAGGGTACATCTTGTCTGCACCAGCAATATACATGAAATGGAGTTCTAGCTAAGAGACATTTCATTTAGAGCAAATACGGAAACTTTACAGATGCTTGCCTGCAGCTGTACAGAAAAGACAAACAGCCTCCAGACAAGCCAGCCCCATAGAGCTTTTTACTTGCTTAGCTCTAGCAAGATATATGAATATCTAAGCAGATGGAAAACGGGAGCTAGGATGAGACACTAATAGAACCCACCGGGAATCAGGGTCCTGAAGTTGTCAGAAGCGAAGTCTCTTCAACTCTCTATGTAGTAGGGGAGACATAAGGATGCACAACACTGTGCTGAAACAGGTCATGGAGAACAAGATCCATCAAAGCCCCATCTTGGCAGTGTCACAGGCTGGAATGAAGTGAGAGGGTTGTGCAAGTAGCTATAGAAATAATGCATGGAAAGAAAACAGAAGGGAAAACCTGCTCTGTCACAAAATGCCTGAGACATATGCTATAGAAGAAATTTTGCTTCTGTAGAGAACTGTGTGTTTGCACCCCAGAAGATATTTTGGCACTGGAATAGTCTAGTTGAATTTTTCCTGGTGTGGATAGACAACAGAATTACTCTAATGCAGTAAGCCTCATCCTCAACTTTATCTCCCTTACACTGACTGGACTCAACGTAAAGTCTCTGTGGGCATCCCATCTTATTCAAGGTCTGGTTGCTGAGATGCAGGGCCAGCTTACACACAGTGAAGCTGAGGGCTGCTCTGTGAGGGTGCTGTGATGACTGATGAATCCACGGGGTCCAGAAGCATTGGATACTCCCCGTGGTGGTTGGTAGGTCAGGGCTGTCCAATTGCTCAAGCTAGGAACAAAGGCAGCCTGAAGATTGTAGGGGACAGCCCCAGGCACGGCTGGGCATTGGGCACCTCTCTATGGATGCAATGGGATGTGTCCCTTGAGTAGGATCAGGATCAGACCCATGGAGGAAACTGGTGTCAGAACCAGCCCCTTACTCATCACCACAGGCTTGGCTGATGCCTGGCTGCCAGGCCCAGCCCTGCTGCCCATGGGGACCCACAGTCCTGGCCCACGCTGCTTTTGACACTCAGCCTCTCCTTACCTCATGGTTATGAAGTTCAAGTGGTTACACAGTTTTAGTCTAATCCAACTGGTGCTTAAAATTTGTAAACTGTGACCTGAAATTCCTCTGCTCTCTTTGTTAGCAACTGCTGCTGCTTATCTGACCACCTCTGCGGTGTCCAGCTGTGCCACTTGCCCCTGTATCTCTCCTTACTTCTATGATGATATGCTTCAGGCACAAACTTCTTCTGCAGTACTCACCAGAAGGTGAACTAACTGCAGCTTCTGCCTGACTTTATCTTCACTGATAATGCCATTCCTCAAGCCTTCCACAGCTCATGCCACAGCAGCCTTCTTCTTCTTTGCCATCTCTAAGGAAAAGGGTGCACCATGAACCTTTCTCCTTTCTGTTGGCTGCCCTAGTTGGGGCTGACAAAATTTTAAGCTCAAATCTATTGCAGGAGTTTAATCAACAGACTGTAGCTCTGACACAGGAGGCCAAAAGCCTTTGAGGAATATGACTGTTTTGGTTATTAAGCCTGTCCAATTACAGCCAATGGATACTCAAACTAATTTCTAGTCATAGCTACATAAAGGGTCACTGCTTGAAAGAAACAACATGATCAAATGTTCTCTTCTGTCTCACTTTTCCATTCTTTTTCCTCCCTTTGAACCTGAAGACAGTGGGCAATAGGCATAATATTTTTTTGTGGAAGTGGAAAGCACCTTTCTAAGAAAACTCATTCAGACAGAATAGATACACAGAAAATCAAATGCAAGGTGGAGCAGTAAGTGGAAAAGTAGGGTTTTCCTTGGTTTCAGTTTATTTCAGTGAAATTCACTGCTCTGCCAGAAGTAACATCACAGTAATGAGTAATGTCATGGAGGTCTCAGTGAAGTGCAAATTTTGGGTGAATATCATGCCATATTTGTTGTGAAACAGAATTGCTGTTCTTAGAAAGCCTGAAAATGAGCTCTTCTACAACAGAATCTATTTTCTTCCCTTGCAATTATCATACATTTTGACACACTGAAAGTTGAAAAGAAGAAAAAAAGACAGGTACATGAGGAATATATAAGTTCATTATATCATTTCTGCCAAATAACATTCTATATGTCAAGAACATGCTATATACCCCTTGGGTGGCAAGAACAGAAGAGTTCCTCGGTTGAGTTGGAAGTAATATATTGGAAGACTTCGTCACTGGAGTCGCAGTAAACAAAGGTAATCAGGTTTCAGAGGCAATGTAGTAGATTTTGAAGTTGTGCTATATGCATTTTAGGGGACTTTGGTCTCCCTTTATAATCATGCCTGGAAGATCAGCATTTTTTTGAGTCTCAGATCCATGATTTCCTCTGTGGTCAAGGATTTTTAGGGCTCATATGATTCTAGTACAGGACAATGACCTAAGTGGTGAGGCTTGTTTCTCTCTTTTCAGATAATTAAAGAAAAAAAATTTAACATTTGAAACAAAATCAAATTTTGAAATCATTTAAAACACTTACTATACAGTCAACTTCCTAAAAATCTTGTTTGCTGTTTTCCCGTGGTGCTGTCATTTATTCAACAACAGATTCAGTGGTCCAATCGAACAGATATTATGGTGAGCTGGTTTTCAATGTACCTTCAAGATGCTTTGTGTTTGTGTGTGTCTGTAAGCATGTGCGTGTACACTCATCTGAAGTTATCAGCATGTTTGTTGTGTGAGCGTCATCAGAAACATAATGCATTCTGTCACCCATGTGGGAAGCTAACGTAAAGTATGTGTAAAAACCTACTGGATAAATACATTTTCTGCCATGAAATTCTATCACCTGCAAAGGCATGTGTTAATGCTTCAGGAATACATGCATAACACAGATAGTGTTGCAGCCTGTAGAAACCTGGAACGTGTTTGTGTTCCTGTAGCTCTTTCATTAGCATTTAATTGTTTGTTCAGGGCCAGAGTGTTGCTGCTGCTTATCTATATATTGACATGATTGGTTACATGTAGAGCATTTACTTGTATCTAACTTTGTTTGCAAAAACTATTTCAAGATTATGCCAGTGGGGGTGGGGCACGAAAGGAAGAAAGAGAGAGAATATTTTTAATTAGCCTTGTGTAGGCAGGAGGGAGAGGACAGATGTACATTGTAAACGTATCATTTTTTTTTCACATTTTTCTTGTGATATCAAGCAGCAAATAGACCAATCACAACTGCCCAGTAGCTTTATTTGTGCTGGTTTTTGGGAGACTTTGCACTGCTAAGCACCCTTATGATGCCTTATTGTTGTTCCTGCTTGACATTCCTTGTCCTTGACATCTCCCCTTGAATCGATGATGACTGCCATCTTAGCCCTCAGGCTTCTCCACGGCTGCTTTCAACTGAGCTAGCCTCATCCGTTATTTCCTGCTGCCCTACTTTTGCCCCTCACCACCCCCTCTTTTAAAGTCTGCAGCAACTTTAATTCAGCTTGCAAGCATGGCTGCTGTGGAAAGCTTTTTTGAAAGGCAGGAGGTTTATGCACACGGATGAATCTCTGGTGGAAATTTCCTTGCTCTGGTGCGCGGCATTGGCAGCCTATCAAGGGGGCTGGCTGCAACCAGCCTGCACCCTTTCAATGTGGTCTGACACAAAATGGCAGCTTGAGATGAGCACAGTCACTTGCCTGCATAATACCTTTAAATATAAAACCGAACAATTCATGGTAGCAATGTTGTTTCTCGATGGATATGGCTATCATGAGGTAATCGCACCCATGGGGGATTAAAAGCATTTGTTTATTCTTGGTGCTTGATATACCCCAAGGACATGATTATCCCATGCCAGTAGTCATTACTTATTATAGTTTATTGCTTAATTGCAGCATCATACCAAAAAAAAAAAAAAAAAAGAAAAGGAAAATGGAAAAAAATAGAGGCGAGGTGAGATATTGCTGAAATCATTGTAAGAGCCTATGATAGTTTCTGAGCTGCTAGCTATGTATATTAATTAACCCTTCTCAGAGAAAATCCACAGAGGCGTACTTTCAAGAGAGATTCCCCCTGCTTCTCACACAAACAGATATGTGGTATAGTCTCTCTCTTGGTATCTCATGCACTGCTTCAGGCACTTGATGTCAAAATATACCAGCTGAGAATGTAGGATAAGAACAGCCGTAGGCTTTCCTCTGGTCCTCAAGACATTTCAAATCTATACTTTCCTGATTAGTATAATACCCTGTTTCATCAGAAGCACAAATATTTTTTCTCCTGGTCTCCAAATGTGCAACTTTTACAGCAGTACATGAAGAGCTTTAACATAAAGAAAACAGAAAACATAGAAAATTCACCTGGGAGTCTGAAGCTCTAACATATATTTACTTTTTTCCATTGTGAGAAACATTTAAACAATTCCATAACATTTATAACTGCACATCTATTTGAAATAATTGAAACAGAAACGCTAAAAGAAATTACATTTTGCTAATCCATTTATAATGGTATAAATTGCTTCTCATAGCCAACTGCCAGGCTGGCTGTTTTATTTAATAACTTTAATACTGAGGTTCCCTGAGGCAAGGAGGCAGTTATCCCACCAACTGCAGAAGGTTTTACTGAAGTGTCCCCTGGCTATTGTCCCGGGACTGTGAAGGAGCTTGGCTAACAGGTTCACTTGCATTCCCTGTCTTTGACAAATATAGCTGTTATATGTTTTAATGCAAACTAATTCAAAGTAAAGGAGAAAAAGGCATAAACAATGTATCCCAGCAAATCAAACTGTTTTATTAGTATACAACTGTGGCTGGGTGGCTAATAACTTATAATTATAAATTACGTTGTTATTACATTTTGAGAACATGGGACTGAGCAAATATGACTTTACTCCCCATCAGAATCACAGATATACCTTAAATTTAAAGGACTCTCAGAAAGAAATAATGTGTAGAAGTATAACTCATAAGCATGGTTATTTGATAGTCAATGCTGTATACAATACAACTGTATCTATAGAATTTATTCCCATACTCAGTAACACCATGGAAAATAATTCTTTTTCCCCTATCTCCATGATGACCTGCATTAGGCTGACTTTCTTTTCAATCTGTGAGCAAACATATTTTCTCTGGCTATGATCCCTTTCTTTTTTTGATGTGTTGGTTTAAGTGGAATTACTCAGCACAGAGATCAGGATCCATCCAATTTTCCCTACTGTGAATTCTTCAGTACTCTTAGTTTCTTTTGCTCATCATATGAAGGACAGTGTTAGATTCAGGCTCAGCAGCACTGAGCGCAGAACTCAAGAGCTCAGCACACTGTTAATTGCTTCAGAATGAGATATGTTAGAGGAGCCCCAGGTTTCTCCAAAGATTGAAAAGTTGCTGACTAATCCAAATGAATCCACTTTTTAATAGTAAGACTGTTCTGCTCTACATGTTTAAATGCTGCAAAACGTTATTTGTTTCTGAGGCTTAAAAGAACATGCACTTTCTTATAATGGGGAAGACTGAAGAAAAAAAAATAAGGGTTTTTTTTTCATAAATCTCTGAAATAGAATACAAAGAAATTAGCAAAGTGCATTAAAATATGTGAAAGTCATGTTTTTGATTAAAAATAATTAAACATTATTGAAAATAACAGAGACATTACCAGCTATGTTTGTATTTGCAAATTGCATTGATCGTAACTGCTGGCCACCTATGAATTATATAGGATCATGACTGCTTTTTTTTTTTGTTATTTCTCTCAAAGAATTACATTTTTATTTTCAGGAAAGTTGCCCTGAGGCAGACTTGAAATTGTTCTCAAGCAGATAGTATAATTAAGGATTGATCTGCACAGTGGGGAGAAGTTGGATGAATCAGAAACTGACATTTCTTTTTTTCACTTTTTCCTTGTGACTGAAGGTCTGGATTCCTCCCAGCTAGCATAAGACACTTAACTGTGTAGAAGATGTAGAGTTAGGAGTTTAGGTATACTTGATTGTCAAGGATTGTCAAAGACAGATAGGTACTTCCAGCTGGCAATTTATCATGTATCTTGTCATTGACTTTAGCAGGAGCCTAGGGCAAATATTCTCCTGACTTAAGACACCTCAGGTAGGTGCCTGAAGTTGAAATGGGATGAGAGCAGGCTGAAAATTTTGGTTTACCTAAGCAGAGACTACCTGCTCTCAATCACCTGACATGGAAACAGTGAAGAATATTCACACAGCAAATCAGTAGTCACAGGAGGCCTTTGGTTTGTCTTCAGTACCTTGATTCCCTCATTTAAATGTATTTTTTGCAGTAAGAATTGTTCAGCAGTATGTTGGGAACTGGGCTTGGGATCCCCATCAAGGGCATGAAAACTCTAATTTACATGTCTGTAGTTTGATCCCAGCATTTTTATCAAAGCTCATGAAGAAATGGGTGCCTTATGCAGTCAACATCTTTTCTGCAGCAAATTCTGTGCCCTGAGGTCATAGTGTTTCAACGTATAGGGATATATATGAAGATTGATATCTTGTGCCTTTCTACAGTAAAAAATAGTAACTAAGCAAATTAATCTGCTTTGCCATGCATGATACGTGCTTTGTTGAAAAACTGTTTCCATAATAAATCAATTAAAGTGTACATTTAACAAGCCATATGCATTGAGAAAAATATAGTAAGTCTTTCAAAATGGTATCTGGTTGAGATGACTTAAAGATAGACCGCAAAGAAACAAAAATTGTTTGGGTTATGTGTCACCTATTGAGCTCTTTTTGTGCAATAGGAAACTATCTATCAATTATATGTAATCATGCTGCCACATACAACAATAAAATGCAAAAGGCCATAAAATAACAACACAGAATATCATAAATAGCTCTTGTGCAGCTTATCTGACCCAAGACTGAGAGGATCAGCAGAGAGATATAGGTCATTATCTACAAGTGCTTATGAAATTCACTTTGGTTACAATGAAGAGGAAACAGGAAGATATGTCTCAAAATAAACTGGAATTTAATCCAGTGATATTCTATAGAGTGACCCAATTTAAGAGAGTAAACCTCTTGTGCTCAGTGAAGTCCTGAAAAACATTATCAACTTGATACATCTGGTGATACTCTTGAATAATACATATAAATATTGAACTTTGTAAAATATATATTTTATCAATGGACTTTTTCATCAATGGACTTAAGTATTTTCCTGCAATACTTTTTTTTTTTTTTTTTTTTTTTTGATGCTATGAGCATTGATCATGTCAAAATATACTAAATCTGCCAAGAAAGAAAATTCGGGAAGAACAGCTTTTCCCCTGAATGAAAGGACATTTTCTCTAATGGGCTCTTCACAGGAAATTGAGGGAGAAACTCAGTTTATAGCTCTGAAGACCAAAGAAATTGAGGTATCCTGAAATCCCTGTTGTGAACAGAAGCCCAAAGATTTGGTATTACCTGTATGACTTCAGAAAACTGCAGTTCTATGAAGATTGGTTTTACAATACTTTGGCACTCCTGATTTTGAGTTTAAGTTCTAAGCCTAATCTGACTTTAAAATGAGAGAAATTCATTTTATCTAAGCAAAGAATTTACTTAAGAGACTAACATTATGATTTGGAAAACTGAAATCTCAGTCAGTTGATTCATTAGCTTATTCAGGTAACAGTTCTCCTCAGTGCATGACCAAGCCCTCACTTGTATCTTCATTACCCAGTTTCTTTCTGGTGATGCCTCTCCTCTGGCAATGTAAAGTTCTTTGCACTTTCCAATAACATTCCAGGCTGCTGCAATAGCCAAGCTGCCAGCTAAACACTCCTTCAGAATATGTTTCTTTAGTGCCATGGCAGATTTTCAGCTTTTTTCCCTGCCTTAATTCATTTGCTCAGTTTAAGTTGTTTTTAAAGCTAAAACCTTTCTGATAACCGAACCCGAATGAAAACCCCCTTTGTTGCAACTGTTGCTTCACACTCTAGCACAAACCACTCTCTCTTGTTTCCCCATTTTATATATACAATAATTCTTGTGCTGCTTCTTGACGTCCAAGTTCTTTCTGTCTAGACAGATGCACCACATTTCTCAAGATGAACATGAGATTTAGACCTACAAAATGGATAGAGTTCCCCAAGGAATCACATGTGTCCCAATGAAACCAAAATTTGTCCTTTCACCTTTAGACCATTGATCCATTTAAGTTGTGAATTGAGAGGAAGGAGTGGTTATGTGAAAATGATGCAAATAGAAGACAAACCTCAGTTTTGTGAAGAAAGGATGTGTTGCTGGAGATGCTGCATTAGAAAGGTAAGCAACAGACCCAGAGAATAGTGGCTATTGGATCACTTTTTGACACTAGTGCACCCTTGGAGATGTACTGAGTCATTAAATCAGCAGAGAAGAGAAAATCTGAGGCTAGTGCAGAGCGAAAGATCTTGTCAGAAATTTGGGGAATTGATTAAGTAGGAAGCTTTTCTAAAATTGTCCAGTTTTGCCAGGGCACTGGGATATGGCCCTGCACTGAGCAAGTGCACCATGGGGGTTGCAGTAGAAGCAAACTAAAATACATCTTTCTGGAATCCAAATCTCAAAAACCTCATAGGAGACATTCTCTTTCAGGATGCATTTCTTGCAGTCTGATATAGAAGCTAGAGCCAGAGCTCAGAAAACTCTGTCATTCAGAGGATGTTTACTGAACTGCCATTTTTGGTGTAATGGAAATGTCCAGAGATTTGCAGTGCAGGAAGTCTTCCAACAACAGATTGTCAGGAGTAGGCTGTAATGTGCAGGGAATCCTGGCTTTATGCATGGCTTGCTCTCTGCATCTGCTGCAGATCACTTTCCTAGACAGGACTTTTGGTTCAGTCCAGGGACCTGGTCTTATTAAGTAGACCTTCCTGTGATGTAAAAAATAAAGGATGACACAGACTGTGCTGTGACCATTCTGAAATTTTGCAAAAATAGTAAAAGAAGTCCTTTCTGTGTTTTACTAATACACAATTTTTCATAATCAGATTTTTAATTTTAGTTGTTACTATAATAAAAAGATAGCTTGTACTGAACTGATATATCTTATCATATCCATAGTCTGTAATAGTTGTAGCCCTTTTAACTTGGATAGATAAATCCATCTGCAACAGACTTTGTATGATTCTCTGTACTCTAAGACGCCATTTTAATTACTTTCTGTGGTAAGAGCAAATAAGAGCGGAAAAATGTTATATAGAACTAAAGGGAAGGTCTGTGCCATAATAGTCTGTAAATCATGTCAAACATTTTGCTGTGGAACAAGCACATTACATAGTTCAGGTTATCAGTGGGGTTTGGATGTCAGATGTCTTGATGTAAAAGCTTGAGACCCTGGAAAGTCAAAATAATTTAGAAGTGGCAGCAAACTCATAATACAGGCATGATGAGAGACGTTCTTTGGGTTGTTTTTTTCTTCATTGAAAACAAAGAGTTTTGTAGAAATTAATAAAATAAATTATTTTTCTGCAGTAAAAACTAAGCAGGCTCCTTTGCTAGTGCTATGGCCATTTGTCCAAAGCATGTCTTACTGATCTTTCCAGAAGAGGTCAGGATAGAAAAAACTTTCACCTTTAATGTTGTTTAACATACTAGTGTCTTATCTTTATTACACATGGATCAACCTCTATCAATATATTTTCTAATCTTGCTCTGCAAGGCAATTTCTATCTTCCCCCACCCCATTTCTTTTTGGAATGCACAAAAAATTATGATAAAGTTATGGCATGCCTTATAAAAAAGAAAAATCTTTCTTTTAATATGTTATTTTAATCCCCTTTTACTTAGCCCATGCTGAAAAGGAGGAAAATCCAACTTATTTTTCCTGAACATCGGGTATCCCTGAAAGCTACTTATAGTGAAGAAAGGTATGATGGTGTAGGAGTGTCAGCTTAAATCAAGGACTTTTTTTGGTGCTGTTCAATCATCAGGGGACAAAGTGCACATATGCAAGGTAATTTTGGGGGACAGCCTTTGCATGGAAGTCCCTTTGGAGCAGTTAGCTGTTGCTTAGCACAGGGAGAAAACTAATGAAGAAGAGTCTCTGAATCTCGGCATACTAAGGAGAAAGCATAAATTTACTGTACACTTTAAAAATGAATTCCTTTGCTTTTTGAGGCCTTAAGCAGGCAAATTTTGAATCTGTACTTAGTCATATCAGAACATGCAGCTGTGTCTGATTGGTAGGAGAAATTATGATCATCTTAGCTAACATATTCTGACATAGTTAATAACCCCAATGAAGGCAGACCCAAGGTGACTTACTCACTGTGTATTTTTGCACACAATATATTAATCAGAAAAGCTCTGCTTGTAGACCAGCTTGCAATTCATCATTGTGCTGGACCCAGCAACCTCAGTCTCCTGGAGAAAAAAAAAAAAGACTCTTTTGGGCTAGGTGAACAATCTGGTTTGAATTTTGACAATGCAAAAGCATTTTGATTTATTGTAATGTGGAAATTGGTCAGGGGAATATCCCATATTCTCTGGCGTGAATGCCATGAAAGCAAGAGCAGCCAGATCTCAGAGAAGGAAGGAGGAGAAAAATACTGGGGCAATTGTTCTCTCAGCCCTCTCTATGACATTGGGTGGTATGAGGTGACTAAGTGATCACCCATAAAATGAGTAAGAGTTAAGCGGAAAATGTGAGAAAGCGTGTGCCCCGCTCATAAGCTCTGATATATTATGGCTACTGAACACTGTCACAGGGGTTTTTAGAGGATTTATAACAACTGTTGAAGCCAGCTGCCCTTACAGCTCTGTGACCAGGAGCAGAATTCTTTTTTCCTACATCTTGTTATTGCTCAGAAAATGGTGCTAGAAGAAATCAGGCTTGATGTAGCTTCAGTTTTGGCTTTTTTTTGGTTTGCTTGTTTGTTGGGCTTTGGTGGTTTTTGTTTGTTTGTTTGTTTGTTTTTGTTTTGTTTTGGTGGTGGGGATTGTTTGATTGTATGGGGTTTTGGTTTTTTTTTTGGGAGGGTATTGTTTTGTTTTGTTTTGTCTTTTTGTGGGATTTGTGTGCAGGTCTGTGAATTAAGAGTTTCTTAAAAATGTGGATTTCCAAGAGACATTTCAAAATTTTTGGTCATTAAACAGAGACTTGTAGAATAAAATGTAGCTGAATTAACCTATTGCCTGTATTTTCAAGGTCAAATCTTATTTTTCTTCCCTGAAGCTAAGAATTCTTGCTGGCTTTCAGTATTTCCTTAGCTGCTTGAAAGGTTGACTTTGAAGTTAGTGAAGTTATCAGCTCTAAGGAGAAAGATGAAACCTCTTAAATTAGGTGAGGGCAGAAAACAGTAAATTATACTAATTTTTCAAACACTTTAGCATAAAATGTATCTGCTCTAATAGAAAGTCTAATAGGCTCTAATAGAAGGGCTTAATGCAAACCATAGGATGCTCTTTCCAGTCACTCAGATTTGGCCAAACTTTGTTGTCCTTGAAAGAAGTGAGAGTTTTCCCTATAACCACACTAGAAGCAGAGTTTAATGCACTACTTTGCAGTCCTAAGTTTTCAGCAAGAATTCTAATTTCATGGTCCCGAGGGAAACCCAGGAAAAGTTGTACTTTTCATATATTGATATTCTTGGCCAAAATACAAACATCATTGGGTCTACTTAGGGTTCTTTGCAGGATATTGGTGTAAAGATGAGGGGCAGTTCATGCTGCCTGCCATTATCTACTTAGAGAAAGTTTCTGTCTCATGAGATGTAGGGCTGCAAGAATCCAAAAGCACTGAAGATATATTAATGTACTGTTTTAAGGCAACTTATGCAGCCTCCTCACTGTCCTGGTATCTCGGGAGTGCTTGATTGTCAAAGCTTTGCAGTTGACCTTCAGGAATCTCTTGAGCATATAGATGGAGCTGTGATGTGCAAGAGCTTCCTTCTTAGATGGTGTTTTGACACAACTTGACCCTGAGTGCTCTTTGAGAACATTTCAGGACAAAACAACCAAGATGGTAAATTCCATGCTTTGGGCGTTGCTATTATTAGGGTTGTCTTGGCAATGACAAATCAGCTAATTGGAATATAAAGCATGATAGTTGAGAAAGTAATTTTTCCATGGTTCAAGGTAAAAAATTATTATAAAATCCTGTCATACTTATTTAAGGTAAATTATATTGATGACCTGCTACTAATGTATGTTCTAAGTTCCATAAGAGATAATTTCCTAGAACCTATAGTAAAGTTATTGAGAGTTCAAATCCCTAAGGATAATCATTTTGTTCAATATAGTGAAATTTCAATGTTTGCTGCCACTGTAAAATTTGATTTAAGGAAATTAAGGATCCTAGGATAGAAACAAGTGATTCTTAAATAAAGCATACAGTGTCTCAAGATAAAGATGAGATACATTTCTGTAGTGGTTTGTTAATAGGTTTAGAAATTGTTCATATATTTCACACTGTACAGCAGCCATATAAAAAGATGTCTATTTTTCAGAAATAAAGGTCATCAACATTCTATTGTAATTCTATAATCATTTTTTCACAACTGTATGGTTGTGAAATTACTGAGGAAACTTGCCTATTTATTCTCAAATGTTTTTCTTTTACTTCTGCTATCATTTCCATACCTGGCTTTGATTATTCGAGTGTTGTTTAGTCGAGCCTGTAATTGCCAGGCTTTGCTAAGTACTGTCAAAATAATAAGCATACTGTTATTTCAGAAATCAGACATGCATATAAAATAATGATTTGGAAATTAAAAAGAAGCTTATCAACAACAACAACAGTAACAACAAAAGAGTATCTCACTGGTAGATAGGTGAGCTTTCATACAAATATTTTATATTAGTTATGTTTCAGAGGTTTTTTATACTGCCATGTGAATGCTGCAGCCCATTACCCAGAGTTTTTCACACATAAACTTTCATCTCTTAGGTCTCAGCTTCCTTCGAATTACTGGAGGTTTATAACAGAGTGATTCCATTTGCTTAGTTCCTCATGGAATCATCTAGATTTATTAAAGTTTAAAGTAAAATCAGTAGACTGCCTGGGGAATTTTGATGGAAATCTTACCACGATGAAGACTGCAGACTACTTGACCTGTGACAATTTTGATTTATGTGGCTGCTAAATTTCAAAAGATGTTTCAGTGTTTGTTTTTAACCATAGAAAAGCCTCTTTTTTACAAAAATGTGATTATAAAATTAGTTAACTAATATTTGTTCTGAACTTTATCTCTGTCCTCCTTTGTCATGTTTGATTGCTGTCACAAGATGCACTTCTGGCGTTTCTTTTATTTTCTTTCCTTCTAGTAAGCATAAGTATATGTATGTGTGTGTTTGTGTGTGTGTGAGTGTGTAAGCATTCAAGGTATCAAGAACGGACTTGTGGATCAGGCAACAGAGGAGAGACTGATTTTTTCCATCCCTATTGTTAATTATTCTTCTTCGGTATATTCAGTATAAATATATAATGCTGTCTGTTAACTTTTTTCCTTGTAATTTCTTGAAGAAGCATTATGTTTTTTGTTTTCAGGAAAACATAGCTTTGCTTTTATTTTGTAAAGATCCACATCTTTCTGATCGTGTGTTAGCACTTTGTTTTGTATGCTGTATTTCAGTGAAATCATATCCTTTTCATGAAAATGTTTGAGTATTTTCCTATAAAATTCAAAAATAAAGAACAAATAAAATGCTAAAATATTGCAAAGCAGTTACTGAACAGACCATTGCAATAAGCAATATTGGTTTTGAAGCTCATACATATTGTCCTTGACATCACTTTACAGATTTCTAATTCAAACAGACTCTTGAACTTAAGTGGAAACTTTGTCAAAAAAAAGATAAATTTCAATTATTTTCATGCCTATTCTAAAAAGAAACCAAAAACCAACCCAACAACAACAACAACAAAAAAAAAAAAAAAAAAAAACCAAGAACCAAACAAACCCAAAAAACAGTTTGTCAGATGTAATCAAGATGGAAGTATAAATTAGTAGGTAACTGTGAGCTAATTTTCAAATTCTGTGGGAGTTTCGGTGTTCGTTGCTTAAACATTTTGCAAATCCCTGCATCATCTGAGTTCCTTTGGGTTTTTTTTCCTAGATTAGCAATGCAACACCTAGTTTCAGATAATGTGTTCAAAGAAACTTAGTGCAGCATGTTAGTTCATGCAAACCTATTGTTAAAAAGAAAAAAAAAGTGGAACTATAAAAGAGGCCGGTTTAGAAGAAAGCATGAACAACAGAACAGTTACTAGATGAACTAACCTGTACTGGTTCAATTAAAAAAATGTTCAACATGTTAAAACTTTTGGAAGCTTCCATTTTGTAATGTGCTGAAGTAGAAGTAGTTATTCTTTCTTGAGAATCTAAGTATTAAGAAAGAAAAAAATGGAAAATTTTTGTTTAAAAGATACAGCTAAATCACAGTTTTACAGCTTGAGGGGGACTCAAAATTTTAGCCCCAAATCTGAACAGGCCTGGAGACTGGGGCAAGACTTCGACTTGCATTTGTTTCTACTGTTTCCTCTACTACAATCATATGACTACTGTCTTTGTACCATTGCAGATGATGGCTTTTTTTAATGCACACAATAAGTAAAGTGATGACAATGTACAATGCTCATGTACAGTCTTTCTAAGTTTAAGTCTTGATCGTGAACTTCTTGTGACACTCGTAATTTCACTACAACTTTCCGTGAAGACCTTCCTGTCTGCTATTCACTTACACTCATGGAGGTTGACCAAAAAGAAAATATCCAACCTAATTCACCTTTGCAGTGAGGAATATAGTACGGATTGAACCAAGAAATTTATAATAACTAAGATTTCCTCTTCAGCAGATGAAACATTTCTGTCATGTTCACTGTTTCCAAAAGAGACTCAGATTTAGGCTTCACTGCTTCCTTTTGACCCTCTAAAAGGAGTGATGTTCCAAATGCAGGCAGAGATTATAACATAGCTAATACCTCTGTCTGTTTTAGAAATATGCTTCTGTAGTTCACAGGTGCATGCTACAATCCTTCCTTTGTGCCTGACCTCAGAACCTGTGAATCCAACCTTACATTCAGCTGGAGCATTTCATTAATGTTTAGTATGACGCCCCTCATTCAGTCTTTGAAATACTGGGCTTGTTTGGACTCCTTGGTGGAACACAAAGCTACACATGGCAGGGCAAACACATTTTAGCTTCTATTCACAGGCTCCTCAGATTGACTACAGTCTCAGGAGGGAGACTTAACATATATTGAGAAGGAAGAACTGTGTTTGTCAATACTTACTTTGATATATAGAATCAACCTTAATCTCACATCTTAGTTCCACATTCCATCTCAGATCTGATGAAGAAAGGCTAGCTCATTTTACTCAAGCTGGCTGGGGGTGGCTACAAGGTTAACTCCAAATACCAGTGTAGGTGAGTCTTGTATATCTACTCTGACAGAGACATGTGTACTGATTTTCCAGCCAAGGGTGAGTCTAAATAAGAACTGTAACGTATATGGGGAATCTTCTTGAATTTGATAGCAGTATATCTCACGTTTCAGAGCAAGCTAGTTGATACATGCAAACACTGATCAGTGTGCTATGTGTCATGCAGTTAGAGAAAACATGGATCTGTCACAAATCTTCATTTGAGGGCCTGTCCATCATCTGAAGGTGCAAATACTGCTGCTTCTAGTTTTTGAGGTTTCTGTATTAACTCTTGAACTTGATATAGGTGATGGCCCTTGAATAGATGACGTATTTCAGCTATTTGTGCAAGAGTTTCACTTGTGGCTAGAAAAGACCAAAAAATCACAAGGCATCTTTGTGTTTAGCTTGTACTGTCCAGGCAAACCATGTGAGCCTAAATCAACTTTTTAGACTAACTGTAAAAACCCACTGCTGCCTCCTCTCGGCTGCTGTAACCCCTCTGAAGTCAAGCCAAGATCTCCAGACTGGAACAGCAGTGTAAAATTATGCCACAGAGAGAAATTTGATGGCCCAGATCCTTTAAATCTTTTCATATCTGTTTAATCTTACTTATCTGAGTTAAGCACAGAGATGTGGAGAAGAACCTAGACATTAGCAGTGAAAAGACAAGAGTTAAAAGTAGCCAAGTCATTCAGCAATTATTGGTGCATTGATTTTAATGCTTTTTTAAAAAATAGATAGGAGTGTTACTCCATGGAGATACAAGAGCAGTTTTGCCTTATCTGGTTGCAAGAGTATATGTTCTTGGGTTTAGCTTGTTCATCTTTGCCTTCTGACATTCCAAATCACAAAAAAAAAGCGTGAAGACAAAACGTTCAGGCATTTTGGAGGCTATATGTTTGCATGTCGGTCAATGACTGTCAGTGGATGACTACATTGTCACTGAGTGATTACCAGTAAATATTCCTGTCACAAATACTAACGAATTTTCTGTAAAGGAATTAATTGCACAAGCAGCCAGCTAACAGTTGCAGCTGCAAGACACAACTTCGCCTTTTCTGACTAATAATAGTGCTATACTTATACTAAACTGCTCTGAATGCCACCAACATATTTTGCATGTCTGAGAATAATATTCTTCATCCCACCCAAATTAATGTTGGTGATTTCTGTAAGCACCTTATGCTGTAAGGAAATTGGAATAAATGATAGGGGAAGGAACAAAGTGGAAGAGGGGAAATGTAAGGATATGCTGCAGTTCTTTACATGGCAATCTGCTGCTATATTTCAGTTGTTTGGCAGATTGTTATGAAAAGAAGAATGTCTTTCAATTATCAGCTTTGATCTTGGTGTACTCCACTATGTATGATGATGTGACAGGAGGGATAGAAAGAGAAGTTTATCCAAGAACTAGCAGAGAAATATGTAATTGTGCCGGTTCCTAAACAAAAAAAATCTTTTTTTATGGGTTTTTTTTTGTGATTCCCAAGACTTTATTCTTAGTCTATTTGCTTCCTCTACTATACAAACAACTCTTAAATAGTATTACCAACAACAATACTGTGTAATACTGTCTCTTACACAACACTTCATATATAGCTCTCCTAACACACTTTGCAAATCAAATAGAGGTTCTCAATTTCTTGAGTAAAGTGTAAGTGAAATATTGTTTTTGAGATAAGAATATTGTTGCATGTCTTTTCAGTATGTGGGTATGGTAAATCTATATTATATCATATAAAAATTATATTAAAATTAACAGTGCAAATTTTATTTGCAATCTCTGAGAGAGCGTAAAGATCTGAAAGATTATATATATATATATATATATATATTCCTGTTCCCTATAATACATCTACTCCTAAACAAATTGAAAGAATCCACTTCTAAAAAGCAACCTAAACGCTTAATTCAGGTCCCTTATGGCAGTTGTTCTATTTTCATCAGTCATTACGAGTGTGACCGCAATTCTTTTCTCCATCTTTACACAAAGAAATCATAGATTCCAATCAAATCTTCACTTACACTAAATAGCTGAGAACTACAAGAGCTAGCACTTCATCCCAGGGAGTAGCTCAATATAGCTTTTGAGAAAAAGGCTGACATTTTTAGGGAAAGAAAACAAAAAAATTACTGGGAAAAAATCACCACCTCAAATGTTCCTCAATAAATCTGAGCATTACTACCTATTCGCTAAGTAAACCCAACATGATAAGTTTGTTCTGCTTGCTTTATTGCCTGATAATGACTTGCAAACAGAGAGCAAGACACAATTCAAATTGACAGTCTGAACAGCACATGCAAGTGGGGAGTAATTAATTGGAATACAGAAAAATTGTGTTAATCTTATTCCAGATTATGTCTGGGAGGGTGGGAATTGATAAAGAAAAAGCTTATGAATTTGAAGGAAGATCAGTCATGAGAAAAATGATGAGCAACCTATCCAGAGCATTACTGGACATCTGTAAGAAACTGAGATGCTTTAGGAGATGCCACAGAAAGCAGCAGAAAATGCAGTCTTTACAAAATGAGAAATAACCCTTTCTCATTACAGTAGTGTAATCCCACAAATATGAAGGCTACCTGTTTGACTAAGTAGTAATAAGTGGAGGCAGTGTGTGGGAGAAGGACTAAGATGCCTTTCACTGCCTCTGAAGACAGTTACGCAAGTTCTGCTTGCTCAAAAGACTCACATAACAGGCAGATGCAGGTGCTGCCACAGTGGTGAGGAGAGACAGGCTGAAATTATTGTGTCACCAGTGAGACTGAGCTGGCCAGTTGAATTAAAAACTTTAATTATCAGTCAAGCCTTTAAAAATATGGTTTATAGTAAAGGAATAACAACTAAAGTACAATTATTCAGGCAGTAGTTTTGCTTCCAATGAAGTCATTGGGTAAAAATCTCTTTAATTTTGGTGGTACTAAACTAAGGTACATTGATCATTGTCAATTCATTTTTAATTCTTTAACACTCCCAACCCATAGCTGCACACTCCGTGTAAAGCTGGCAGCAGTAGGGACGAAACTGCTGTGACTCTTTTCTGTCTATTGAAATGACAGAGGATTGAGCAGACTGGAGAAGAAGGTGCCTGCACTTTCATGACTGATACATTTCAATCTTTGTGTTTCAAAATTAGCATCTCCTTCATTGTGCAGCAAGTCCCTGAGGGAGAGCCACAGGCTTCTCTTCCAAGTCTAGTTCTGTCCTGCTCTGTGTTATAAATGGACTCTAAAGCAGGCTCTCTCTTTTACTCACTGTCCTTTGAATCCTGTGACTTAACATTTGTAAAAGCTGCCTTGGCCTTGCAGTAAAATTGCTGCCCAGCTCTCACTTCTGTGTTATGGAGCAGCTGGGAGGAAGGCAAAGATACGCAGCTCTGTAACCCTGCTCTACCTGTACACTGTCAAAACCTACCAACGGTTCTTCATGCAAATGAGTTTCCAGCTGACAATGTATGTTTTTAATTTAGCTCACACTGTTATACATGGGCAGGTGAGAAGGGCCCATTTCCCTTTTTCATTTCTTCCCTCCTCCCCCCCCCCACCTTCCGTGCTGGTAAATGTATTTCATCTTGTAACTCTTGCTTTGGATTAGAAAGCTGTTGCCTTTGGCACTGAAGCTGCACAGCAGGCTGAGGAAAGTAAAGCTTCCTTTCATTGCCATGTTTGAAACTAAAGGAAGTCATCATATTACTTTAACAAGCAGAAATGAATGAAAATGTTTAATATGATTATGCAAGCATGAGTAGCTGTATAGCTGCATTCTAACTGCCACAGGTTTTGCTCTGTGTGATTCCGCATGCTGGTGGATAATGTGATCATCTGTTTTCCACTAACAGTCAAGTTAGGATTTTCTTGTGAAGAGTCTTGCAAAGTGAGCTCTCCAGTGATCTGTTCCCCACTTTTCAGAACATCAGGTTCTTAAACCAGGCTGAGCTGTAGATCTGGCATTAGGTTTTGCTGTATACATGAAGAAATAGCAGTCTTCTATTTTGGATTCTGTTCTGGTAATGCTAAGAATGAAATCTGCTCCTGCCTTGTGACAGAACGAAGAAGACCACTCAGAATACAGCCACACGGCAAAAAGCCACTGCCCCAGAGACAAACCTGAGTTAGCTTGGGTGTCAGAAGCAAGGTTACCTTGTTAGGATGGTGTTCCTCCAATTAGTTAGCTCTGGATATATGGTACTATATTGTGCCACATAGCATGTCTTTAATTCCTGTCTGTTTCACCCCTGTCAGCAACGTGGGTGCTGATTATGATTTGGTGAAGAAGGCTGGAATTCATATTAACTAATTTTGGATGTTGAAGAGAGAGCTGGCCGAGCTTTCTTTGCACTGGGGAGAAAAAGTGCACCTGACTTTATCAGCCCTATTTCTGTCTTAGCATAGAGTGAATTTCCTTTTGGTGTTAACTATTTTTCTCTAGTGACTAAAATTCTTATAAAAATTATTTTTATTTTGGGGAAAAAAACCCCAACCCAACCCAGAATTACAGAATCAGAAAATAACTGAAGTTAAAAAGGAGCTCTTAAAATTTTTCAATCCAGTTCCTCTGTTCAAAGCAGGGTCGACTCCAGCAGATTTCTTAGGACCATGTCCAGTCAGGTTCATAGTATCTCCAAAGATGAAGACTCAACAATCTGACTGTGAAACTTGTTTCCATAATTTGATCACCTTTATGACAAAATAAAATTATTGCATTTAAATGGAATCTATGTATTTCAGCCTATGCTTATTTCCTCTTGGCCTTTCACTGGGCAGCACCAAGAAAAGTGCCTTTGATTTCTTTATGCCTCCTGTCAGGTGTTTTTACACATTGATTAGATATTACCTTGACCTTTCACTTCTACAGGCTAAATAGTCCCTACTCTCTCAGCCTTTCTTCATATTCTTCAGTCCATTAACTGTCTTTGTGCCACTCTGCTGGACTCTCTCCTGTGTGTCCATGTCTCTTGCACTGGAGAGTCAACATCTGCACATAACACTCCAAGTGTGTCTCAGGTGTGTCCTGAGCAGAGGGGAAGGATCACCTCCCTCAATCTGCTGACAAGAAACTTCCTAATGTAGCCCAAGGCTGTGTTTGCCTACAAAACAAAACTCTTCTGAATATATTCTCATTTGCAGAGAGCACACAGTGTGCTTCAGAGAGAAAAGGTTAGGTAAGCAACCTTATGAAGCTCAATCATGACAGGTGCAAGGTCCTGCACATGGGTTGGAGCAATCCCAGACACAGCTACAGGTTGGGCAGAGAAGAGATTCAGAGCAGCCGTGGTGCTGGTTGATGAAAAAATGAACGTGAGCTGGTGTCAGTGTGTGCTCGCAGCCCAGAAAGCAACCATATCCTGGCTACATCAAAAGGAGCGTGACCAGCAGGTCGAAGGAGGTGATCCTGCCCCTCTGCTCTGCTCTCCTGAGACCTCACCTGGAGTATTGTGTGCAGTTCTGGTGTCCTCAACATAAAAAGGACATGGAACTGT